>JASDQU010435561.1:0-18115 GCA_032191745.1 Picea mariana | reverse complement strand
TGGTAGGTGGCAATCCTGGCTTCTAGGTTTGATGAATAGTTATGCAACTGAAAATATATCTTGAGCCCAAGCAACAATGCTTCGACATCATCTTCCATTTCTCTTTCACCATCAAAGGAAGGTGGCTTTAGCTTCCTCAGCTCCACTTGAAAACATTCTAACTCTTGTTCCTTTCATTTTTGTCTGAGAGGAGACACTTTTGGACTACTTATGGGATCATCCAATGCATAAAACTTCCTTCCTGAGTAAGGAGGTGAGTGGTGTCCATGAGCTCTGCTGGCACTTCTGGAATAACCAACTCTCCCGTGATCATCTCTTCTTTCATGACACTTGCCTTTTTCCTCTTGTCTAGAGTTTGATCCCTTCTTTGTTTTCCTCTGAAACTGATTTAAGCTTTGCAACACTTGAGCATTTATCTAGCTTTTCTCTCTCATCAGTCTCTCGTTGTCTTCTTTGTAGCTTTGCACTTCCATCTTTTAGCTTCTTACTGTTTATATCAGTGTGTCCTAATCTCATTTTTCCTTACATCCATTGGAATCTGTCTCTACATTACTAACTTGGGTATTATGGCGTTCGGCCTCCTTTTCATGACTGGAGGCTCCCTCACCTTCTTCCATTTCCTCAATATGCATCCTGAGCTGATGCGCTTAAGCCTCTTAACTCTGCAAAATGTGAAAGTGACCATTTTGTTAGACTTATGTGTATGATAGACAAATTTTTTTCCAAACCATTCTATAGGTCTCTTTCTTGGTTTTTTTCATGGATATTATATCCCCATTCTCTGAGAATAATAGTGTCTCGTTATCCTTGGGCAACACAGAGTTGTACCCTATGCAGGTGCTTCCTCCAAACCACCTCCCCAGATGATCTTGACTAGAAACCATGGCTAAATCCTCCCTTAGCACTTTTCTTTCTCGGAGACAACCAAATATTCCCTTATCCCTCCTTTCCGCATCTCTCGATCTGCATACGACCATGGCCACAACCCTACGCTTAGCTGAACAATGCTTATCTAGAGCTTCAAGACTTCGGGACTTTCAACCAGGACCAGATCAATGGTCCTCATCCTCTCTCATGATCGAGATCCACTTCAGGACTCCGTGCTTCGAGAGTCTCAACCTTTCTCACTTGCCTCCTCCTGGAATGAATTTACCCAGAGTTTCTAATATGCTGACATTTTTCCTCCCACAGATCAACGATTGTGAATCGTTTCGGCGCTTCGAGATTCAAAAGTTTCAAACTTCCCTCTTGCACTTTCTCCTGGAGTGCTTTTGCTTGCAGTCGATGATCCTTCGACGCGTGTCCTCTAGAATTGACGATCGATATATACTTCAGCCTTCAGTAGTATTGCAATCATGGTAGTTATGGCATAGACATCCATTGTATATGCTATGGATATTATTTTATTGCACCATTAGAGAGGGTCACGAGTTTTTTAAAAATATGGTTTTGTTGCAATTTGATCAATTTTTGAGATGATATCGGGCATATTGTCGATGCCTCATTGTATTGGATTGACATCCCAACATTGTGGATGTTTAGATTCAGAGTAGTTGGACCTGTACAGTCACAAAAATACTCTTTAGTTTTTTCGAATGGTCTATGTATTCCAAGCATAGTATGAGTTGAAATGGTGATTGTTGTCCATGTGTTTAAGTGACAAGTCAAGATATTTGCAATTAAAATATTGATGGTTGTATTTGGTTGTCCATTGTGTGCGTTGATGAATATCATGCATCATAGCAGAGATAGGCACAGGTTCTATGATAGTGTAATATCGTTACAATTTAATTATTAAATGAATTAAAGGATGAAATTGGGCATGATTTTCGTGTCTGTATTTGATGATTGAAATAATTTGTGGGAAATGTTTGATGAGTTGACACTGAACAGAGTGGAAATAAGTGACTGGGTATTCATTTGGGAATTGTTTTAAAACATTAAATGGACAATGAGAAGGAACATAACTCTTGTATAGGTTGTTGTGGGATGCATATTGTCTTGTTTTGGTGACACTATGTTAAATATATTATTACAAACAGTGAGAAATTTAATGCACATAATTGATTGAATTATACATAGTGGTTTTTCATTTGATCACAATGAATATTTGGTTGGTGTTATTTCTTTTTTTGTTTGATATAGAATGGTTTTATGGATTACTTAATTAATTTTATGAACACTATCCTCTCTCTTTTCCTACCATTATTTTTCTTTTCTCTAATTACAACCCCATCGCCTTCCCACATTCATTTTTCACTCCCCGTTCTTAAAATTTAATTGCAATTAAGAAGAATTCTGTATTGAAGCAATTTGAAATCGTAGTTCTTGGTTGGATCACAGTGATATTTTCTTTGGTTTGCATTACAGTTTATTGTTTGTTGTCTTTGATATGTAACCATGTTTCTTTTCCCCCTCATTTTATCATGTTTCTCTCAATAAAAACCCATCGCATATCCCAGGACCTTTTGTTCACCCCCTGCTCATGGGAAAAAGTTAAACAATTTGTATGGATTGGATTGCATGAGTCTGATATGTTGTTGAGCCAAATTTTGCTTCATATTTTTAAGGAGTTTTCATGTATGGTTGTAAAGGAACTATTTGGTAATCAATCATGCATGCAGGAATGAGATTTTTCAACCGAGGTATCCATGGTAGAGGAAACCAAGAGAGAGGTAATTCGAACAGAGGCCAAAGAAGGCCAAGATTCTCCATACACTTTGATGATGACTCGCAAGCGTTAGGCTAGTTATTTCAGGCTAGATTTTTCAATTGGATAGGGCAAGGAGTGTTCCAACCTAGGCCAAAAAGGCCTTCCTTCCAAACTCCACAATCCCTTGGTATTCCCATGCCCCCTCATGTCTCATTGCAACCCGAGGTTCCCGAAAATGACGAATGGAAAGAGATCGTCCACCTGACAGTCTCCCAACATCGTGGCTAGCCAAATTTATCCTTACCTACTCCCCCTCCTAGCAATCAGATTTTCCAATAAGTCCCTTCCCACTCACTAGTGCAGTCCTCCCATGCTAGCAAAAGATTGAAAACCGAGGCCCACCATGCCCCTAACAAAGGAAAATTCACTGCTGCACCTTCCTCACCCTCCAATAGCTATGATAAAGTTGTGTCTTCTTGGATGAATTTGAGGGATGATTGTTCTCATGTGGTCAACGATATTAGGCCTAAAGGCTCAGTGCAACCAAAGGAAAATTCAAAGAAATCAAAGGGTGACAGCAACAATCAAGGAAAGATTGCATCTCAGAGTGGGAAATATGGTTTTTGAGTTTTATTTTATTTACTGTTGATGACAATTGAATTCACAATTTTTTGGACAACATGTTTTCTTTGGATATATGAGTAATATATTTTTTTGAAAATAATTTCAGATATCAATGAGATAAATTGTCAAATATGAATGTGATGATGGGAGTCACAAGGAGTGGTGTTTTTCTTAATTAAATAGTTATGTTATGATCGTCAAGAGTTAAAGGGAGTCACAACGGGTCCCACCTACTAGTTATTATTTATTTAAAACCCTTATTATGATTTATTACTTTTCCCCCCTAACTAAACATTTGGTTGAGTTTTTAGTTAACTTAACTAATGAAGTAGTTCAACTACTTCAACCAATTCTAATTTGCTTAAATGAAAAAGAAAAAGTAGGAACAAGAGGAGGATAGAAGGAGAAGCATACTAAGGTTTTCTCTTTGAGTTTATGTTGAGATAGTCCAGTTTTCATTCATTCCTTAATTTATCACAACCCTAATTCTTTTTTATGATAGCAGGGCCTTATTGTAGACTGCAAGATTCAGGGCTGAATTACATCATTCAAACACTTATTTTTCAGAGGTGTTGATCTATCTTTGATAGTCTGTGTAGACTTGTCTGTTTGTGAACTAGTTTTCATGACTGACAAAGGCTATTGTGCAGAGTCGAGTGGGAAGCAATCTGTGGAAAGCTCATATAGCTTTTATAGTTCAATTTTTTTTATATTCTGTCAGAGGTCCTTTTGCATGTTCCATCGAGGATGTCTAAGTTTGACTTTGGTCCAAAAATTCTTCACGAAATTTTGTTAAGAGAATGACTCTTTGGTGAATTCGAATGAAATAAAGGATTGCTTTATGTCTCATATGTCTTGATTATCATCTTGGTGTCTTTGCTTCTGTCTCTACATTTGTTTCAACAACTATTATATTCAGAAAATCATATAAATAATGAATTTTCCAGTAAGCTTTTATTTATAAAAAGACTAGCCTAAGCACTTGTAATCAAATACTTGTGAGTTAGGATATTAATTTTGATGGGTATAAACATAGAGTGATATTCCTGACTATTTTTCTTTAGCTAAGAAGAATCTAAAAACGCTTGAGTAAGATCATTTCATATCTTTTCCTCAACATTTATTTGGTGACCATAATGGGGAGATCTTCAGTATCTCTTTGGTTAATTTTTGTACTCGTTTATCATCAAATACATCTATTTTTCTGATGTTGATTCTTTGACTATTTTTATTTCATTAATGACTGTGCCTATTGCAAGGCAGCCCAATATTGAGCCTGGTCTTCAAGATCATACCAACATTTCTTTGAACCTATTTAACACCATCTTAGACACTACTAATACTCATGTTGAGCTTAATCATTCATGGGCAGCAATTGAGCGAGATATTACTACCCAAGAATGATTGTAAGCTAGACGTAGACAGTCTAGAAATTAGCAGTAACCTTATTGTTTCTTCAGTTTGTCCTTTCTTTCATGTCCTTAAACTCTTGTGTTTTTAGAAGAAGAAGAGGCTTATCACTTGAAATTAATCTTATTGCTGAAATAGGAAGAAGGAACGTTGTGTTATCTAACCAACAAAGCAGTCTAAGGAGAACTTTGTCTAATTCATCCAGTTTGTCTTTCTTCCCCTCATATATCATCCACAAGATGGCATCTAGTGGTGGCTCTAGTGGCACTGGAAGTGCTTCCTATTCTCAGTATTCATCTTCATCAGTGATTGGTAGCTTATATAGCCACCATATCCCTGTCCAATCTACCACAAATCCCACCAAGTTCATTAAAAGGTATGATCTTTTTTAGTTTGAAGAAGACACCACAACCACACTCTGGCATGTGTACTCTCCTCTTAATCTAGCACCTACTACTCTCCCACTTCCTAAATTCAAAGAGAATCTCCCTATTATTTCGGTAAATAACACTGTCACCACAAACAAACACTTAGTGGCATTTTCTAATGCCTGTCACAACATAGGAGCCAATGACAATGATACTCACATGCACTTATTCATCAATTCCTTGGAGGGAAATGTTGCGGCTGATTTCTTTGAACTTCCTCCTAGGATTTTGTTTACTTGGGAGGAGTTAATCTACTGGTTCAAATCCACTTATGGGAAATCTAAAATCCTAGCCAAGAATTTACAAGAATACAATAGCATCGCCTATAAAGACGGTGAAACCATCAATTCCTTCAACTTATGTTTCACTAAGTTATACAACCAGATCCATGAACTCATTTGAGCTCATAACCAAGTCACTTTCATGCATTACTATAATGCACTACATTCCCCCTACCATCATAGGCTTGAGGAAAACGCCATTGATAATATCGGTTCCGCTCTGCATACTTGTTTAGAGTATGAAGAACAACTTGAAAGAACAGGTCTTCCTCAAGGAGAATCAGTTAAACAGACAGACATGTCTACCCTCTTGCATCTGGTACACGGCATGAACAATCATATGATAACGTATGAGAGAAAGGGGATTGTCTCCCCTCTCACCCCTAGAGCTTCATCCTCTTCTGCACCCCCCTTTAGAAGTCCAATTGAAAATAATTTCAACCTAACGATATATTGCCTCAAAGTTGGTGTAACTTCTGCGAGGAACACCACAAGGAAGCCACATGTGAGGTAAGAAAGAGTGTCAGAGATAAGATCTTTGGTAAAAGACCATAAAATACTATCGATGTCCTAGATTTTGTTGAGCCAGAAAATTTCATGATCATCAATACTAGGAACAAATCTTATGCTCCCAAGGAAAAATTTGTTCCTCTCCGCAATTCTTCTAGCCCGAGCTCATCCTCACCCACTTCTACTGTTCAGGTTCCTAAGGTTCCTGACAGTCAAGGAACAACTTCCCCTCTCCCCTCTTCCAAGTACAATATCTTGAATCAATTGTCCAACATCAAAGTAGATGCAACCCTTCTAAACATGGTTGTCATCCCTGAACAACAAATGCATCTAAAACAATTCATGGAAGGAAAATATTCTTTTGTATCCAACCTATATGAAGAGGTAAACGAAAAGGATTTGTCTGTAAATAATGTAGGTGTACATAACTTTAGATACCCTGTAAAAAATCCCCCTTTTTATATTTCTGTAAATATTATGGATAAGATGGTGGTTAGGGCCCAAGTGTGATGTCAAATATTATTATGGAAGAGCTAAGCTTGTCTTGTACAAATGAAAATGCCAAAAGCATGCTTTCCTATAATAGTCTACAACAAACAACCATAGGTGAGATTAAATATGTAACCTTAATTTTGTGCACACACCCTGAAATAAGGACAACCCTTAGTATTCAGGTAATTTATATGCCAGTAATCAATTACTCAATCATCTTGGGAAGAGATTGGCAAGCCTTAACAAGTGGATACCTCTCACTCGACGGAACACATTTATCCATTCCTCAGAATGTAAAAAGATTATAGTCCTTAGAGAGGGAAGGATATCACCTTACATAGAGATTGTCCCATAGCCTAATGTAAACTGTATCCTCCATCTTTGCTGAGGAGGATAACATTCCCTTGGAACAAATTGATTTAGATGATGGTATGTGGCAGATGCACTTTGATGGTTCATGCTCTAATGAAGGTAATAGAGCTAGCATTATCTTGATTTCTTCTGTAGGAAAAATCCATAACTTTTCTTATAGGTTGGAGTTTGTTGGCACGAACAATGTCATAGAATTCAAAGCTTTGTTATTAGGCATTGGGAATGCCTATAATCTTGGTTGTGGTAACCTTTCAGTTTTTGGGGATTCTGAGCTTGTTGTGATCCTTGTACGTAAAATTTACTCTCCTAGCAAAAAGATGATAAAACGATAGACACAAACTATTTGGGCACTTACCTCGAACCTATTATCTTTCAACATCACTCATGTTAAGAAGGAGTTGAATTCAATGGTCGATCGGTTAGTTTTTTTTGCAACCTCTCCTAATCGAAAAAAATTGGTACGCAGGCTCGATTGTTCTTTTCAATCTCTATATCATCCACACATCTCTGACAATATAGAATCTTGGCATGCCCTCCCTAATGATGATAGCATTTTTTATTTCATTCAAGATGAACCTCTTAAGCCCAAGGAAATTATATCCATAGAAGACAACAAGATTCCTAAGGGCCTGACGTCTCTAGAGAGTTCATTTTCATCGAGTGATGCAGGAAAAAAAGAGAAAAGGGAAATAGAGGAGTCAAGAAGGAAGGTGGGTGAAACCATCTCCTGGAACATTGGGTAACTCAAATCTTCAAAGAATGTTAAAATAAGTGTCTAGTGTTCTATTAAATAAGAAATGAAGTTGGCCAAGCTACTTGGTAGATTTCAAGATGTTTTTGCTTGGTATTATGAGGATGTTTGTGGTTTTGATCCTCGTCTTATACAACATGCTATCCCCATGAAGGAAGAAATGAAACCAGTTAGGCAAAAACTAAGAACTATTAACTCTGCATTTAAAGAAACTTTTCAAAGGGAGTTGGAAAACTTCTTAAGGGATGGGATCATTTTCCCAATCTACCCCAAATGGATTTTCGATTGGGTACATGTTTCGAAGACCAATGATCATATTAGAACCTGCATCAATTTTTTCACTTTTAGTTAGGATATTATGAGAAATCCTTTTCCTCCTCTTAATATGGAAATGATTCTACAACAGGTTGTAAGGTCATAGATGAGGCCCTTACTTGACATTTTCTTGGGTTACAGTAAAATCAAGGGAAAAGGGGAAGATGCTCACAAAACCACTCTTATCACTAATTGGGGTACCATGACATATAAGTTTCTATTCTAGGGCTTACCTGATGCAATTACTACTTTTAAAATACCTATACAGACAACTCTTGACGAATTGGTCAGTATCCATATATATCTTGATGATTTGATTGTACTCGTTAAAGGGTTGATTATTACATCAGAGTTCCAAGTGTCATTTCTAGGTCCGTTCAAAATTGCTTTTTTCTTGGATACTAACTCTTTGATTATAAAGGATTTACAGGATAATTTTTTTTCCTACAGTACAAAATGTTCTCACTTGAAACATTACGTGGGACCAACATGAAAATTTTTAACGCAGTTTGGATTTTTTTTTATACTAGTAACTTAGCTCTGCTTTCAATTTTGCACTATTTTCTTTTTTTCTTTTATATTAGTTTGACATCTGCTTTTACAGTAGTTTGACTTCTTCTTTCTATTTTAAAAAATTTCCTACTGCTTTTACATTCATTCATTTTATTGTTGTTGTTTTAATTTTTGTATTTTTACTTCTATCATGATTTTGTTGCTTACCACCTTTTAGTTAATTTGGTCAAAATAAGATGTTGAATCTGTTATGCCACGGTGTCACTCCTACAAGATGTGTTGGCCAATAGAAATCAATCTTACACAATTTTCATGATGTTTCCCCTGAAAATCACCCTTGAATTTGTTATCTGCTTCCACTGTTGTCTAAAAATAATTTTTGGATTATCTCTCGCTTATGCTTTCCTTTTCTTCATCCATTTGAGAATTTAAGAGAGAAAGTCCATAAATTTTCTCCTTGAAGTTTAGAGCTGATCTCAGTTGAGCGATTATGCACACAGTGGTAAAACCCCTCATACTTAACACTTTTCATGAGTTATTTCTGAATTCCCATTCATTTTTCCATTAAATCTGCTCACTTCCCCCTTGTTGCATAATATTCCTAGTTATATATGTTTGACCTGCGAAATCATTAGTTTTGAGTTATAATATCTTGAAAAAAAATCCTTGTGGAGTCGCCAGTTTGTTGACAATTAAAATCACAACGAGGATTTTCCCCACAAAGTATTGCTAAAGCCTATTATTATAAAATAAAAAAATATATAATACTAGTAGGTGGGACCCCCTTGTAGATTGGGAGATCAGATCTGGTTCTTATTTCATGTTTATGCTGTTGTTCGACACTTCTTACATGGTTCTACATGATGGATGAAATCTTGGTTGTATTGTCATTGGATAAGGCCCATTATGTGTTGGTTCTAATTGTGACAAATGAATGATGGGTAAAGACTATAATGTTTTGTTTATGTTGCTCGAAGATCTAATGTCATGATTACAATGACCTATTATTATCCATTTTTACCCTTGTTATTTGTTCCTGGATTCGTTATTGTGACACCTACACAAGAGACATGTTAGTAGAAACACACAAGAGCAGTTGAAAAGAGATAAAAAGAAATATGAATAAAATCCAAAAGAGAGCAACTATGCTACTATGCTATATGATGTTTCACTATGCATTTTGAAGTTTAAATGGATTGTTGTTAGTCCTAGCTAACAAGGTTAGTGGTTATATGATTTATTGGATTATATGGAAAAACATGTGATGCGCGCTATGGTGCGGTTGACAGTGGATAATGTGACATAGGGTGGTGCTCTTGGCAATTAGTGGATGTTGGTTTCGATGAATGGTTTAATTGAATGAATTAATGGATTAGTGGGCTGGCGTGTAATAAGGAATTTAATGACTGGAGGTTGGAGGCGACGTGCATTTACTGCATGTCACTACATACCCCTCCCATTGGTTGTTACCTTGGCTTGGATATTGTTCAATTGTGTTCATTGTGATTAAGCTCTGATTTTCAAGTAGAGGAAGAACTGCTCAGCCAAGCTCACCTTTTTAAGGCTTTCATGGTTACATTTATGTCTTTTCACCATCCATGAACCCACTCTAGTTATGAAATATATATTGGCTTGGTGATGTATGGTTCTTTGGTTTCCTTAAGTCTGGCAACTATGTAAATTTGTGATATTTTCTGGAATGAATGGTTGGTGCGGTTTTCATTGCAATAATGTTTGAAGTCACAGTTGTATAGATCATTATGAGTGTTAGAAGCATGAAGGATCTCTTTAATCCTTATTGTTCTTGGTTGAATGGTTTCCATTCAGTCCAGATTGGCTGGAAATCTCCACGCATTCTTATCACCATACCCAGTCGTTTGTTGTTATGGGGTTTATTGTGGTTGAATGTAACATACCCAGCCACCCACAAGCTGGGTATGCTACCTGCAAGATCTCCACAAAATTATTTCTCTTGTCTGATACCTTCTTTGTTTATTAAGACGCATAAGATAACAAATTTAACAACATGCACAACAATATCCAACAAGCATGTATAATCTAAAGGTTGTGTTAAACGATAATTAAATATACAAAGAAGAAATACATTCATATACATGTAAATGGTAATTAAATTACACAACTAAATACATTCAAACAAATATAGTAATATCGCGACAGAGAGAACTTATCTTTATGAAATGTGACACCAACTAGTTGCAGACCAAGGACATTCCACCCAACCGTATACATCGTTTCTCCAAAACTCAATAGTAGTGTCACCTTCGAGATAGGGCTATGAATCCACAAGGATGATTACAGAGTGTAATTGGGTTCCCAAACCAGTTAGTTCTCGGGCTCTCACAGGTTTCTTGACACCCACAACAATCCAAGTACCCAACTCTCTTCTACCCAGCCTGTGCCACCCAAGAAAATGGACCTCCACCCTTATCTACCATGCAGTCCCTCGGGCAGTCCTTATCCTTCCTGCTAGAGCTTCCATCACAGCTGGTCTAGAATCTCAATGATGGAAATCTCAGGAATCGTAGTTGTGAGAAAAATAGGGCACATGGCAATTCATTTCATACATGCAGCCCCCAAGTCATGGCTGGATCACACCAGCGACCACTACAACCAACTATCTCGTGGCTATTTCTTCAGCAGCTCCATTTCCTTTTTCTTTTTCCACCAAAACGTAGGTGAGGATGGTTGGATGAATGGGTCAGGGAGTGCATGCATGGGAGTGTTTGAGGAAGGAACGAGTGAGTGAATGGAAAAATAATGCACAATTCATCAGTCGAACCCCCCCATCGGACTAGAGGCAGGTTTAAGTAACCTCATGGGGAAAACAAGAACCACCTGACCTTCCCCAAGAATTTCACGTAATCGATCCCATCCCTTAGACAAAAGGGTAATAAGAAAATAGGAATAACGTTTAGTCCCTCAAGATCCCTCTCTTGTGGAATCATAGCCCCCTATAACTCTAGTCCTTATACATCTACTAGCCAGCGATGTGTTTATTATTATTAATGATCAAAACATTACATTTATTGGGAATACTGGCCCTTTAATAATTTTTTGGGCACTCGGGCCTCTTAGAATTGTAACAATACATTTATTTAAAAAATGGGGTTCAAAACCTAGGGTGTTACATCCCCTCCCCCTTATTTTGGCACTGTCCTCAGTGCATATACAAACAGAGATCCAAATCTAAAATTTATTCAAAAATATGTGGGTACTCTGCCTGCATGGAATCTTCATGATCCCAGGTAGAATCTTCAGGACCATAGTAGGTCCACTGAAATTTTACCAATTCTATAACTCGAATTCAGAGTATTTTGACTTTTCTGTCCAATACCCGCACTGGTTGAGCCTGAAAGTCTCCCTTCGTCTCTACCTGAATCAGATACCAATCAATAACATGGTTAGGATCATATACATATTTATTTAGTAAAGATGCATGAAATACATTATGCACATTCATGGAAGCAAGCAATGCAATCATGTATGGAACTAGCCCTATTATGTCCAATATTTCAAATGGACCATAGAATCTGGCTGCCATCTTTGTACAACTACCCAATTTCAAGGAGATTTTCTTGGGATTCACTTTCAAAAGTACATTCTCCCCTACTTCAAATTCTCTAACTGTCATGTTCTTGTCTGCATAAACTTTCTGTCTATCCTAAGCTTCCTTTAAATTATGCTTAATCTTGACCACCTGGTCTTCCATGTCCTTGAGAAATTCCAACCCAAGTACCACTCTATCTGCGAGGCTATCCCAGCTCAGTGGAGTATTTCATTTCCTACCATACAAGGCTTCAAATGGGCTCATTTTCAATGAATCTTGATACCCATTGTTATATTCAAACTCAACCAAGTGTAAGTAATCTTCCCACTTAGATGGCTTATCCATCACATACATTCTCAACATGTCTTCAATTATTTGATTGACTCTTTCTGTTTTCACATCTGTCTGGGTATGATGTGTTGTGATTAATTTAGATTTGTGTCAAATCCTTTAAACAATCCCCTCCAAAAATTGGAGGTAAACTTCGTATCTCTGTCCGAGACGATTTTCCTAGGTATCCCATGCAACCTAACAATTTCCTTCATGAAAATATCTACAATATTAGCTATTGTATGTGTTGTCTTCATAGGCACAAAATGAGCATCCTTTGTTAATTTGTCAACCACCACCATGATTGAATCATGTTGCTTCTTTGTCCGGGGTAATAATGTGATGAAATCCATGGTGATCACTTCCCATTTCTTCTCTAGAATTGGTAATGGTTGCAGCAAACCCGTTGGGTGCCTATGCTCATCCTTCACCTTCTGACATTCCATACATCAAGCTATGTAATCAGAAACATCCTTCTTCATTCCCGACCAAAAGAACTGGCTTCTTACTGATGTAATTGTTTTCTAGTAACTTGGATGTTCAACATAAGGAACATCATGCATTTCCTTCAGTACCAAATTCCTTAGTTCCCTAGAACTAGGAACATAGTTTCTGTTTTTATGCATGAGTAATTCATATTCCTTTATCTCGTACTCCTTTACTTTCTGTTGCACATTTCCTTGTTGTAAGTTTTCCTTTACCTGTAGGTAATGCTGATCTGTAACAAGACAATCTAAAATTCTTCTCTTCAAGTCTGACTGATGCATACTGACATCAGTAGCATGCATGAGATGCACTCTTCTACTAAGTGAATCAACAACTTTATTCTCCTTTCCCTTGATATGCTTGATATCGAAGTCATATTCACTTAAAAATTCCATCCATCTTGTTTTCCAGGCATTCAAGGTTGGCTGTTCAAAACGATACTTCAGACCAATGTGGTCTGTCCTTAATTCAAACTTCTTCCCCATGAGATAATGCCTCCACATCCTCAAGGCGTGAACAATGGAAGCAAGTTCCAATTCATGTGTTTCATAGTTCCTCCCATGTTCCTTAATCTTTCTAAACTCATATCCAATGACATGTCCATTTTGTGTGAGGACTCCCCCAAGTCCTTCCTTACAAGTGTCTGTACATACCACAAAACTTTTATTTGGGTCAACAATCTTTAATACAGGTGAACTAGTACGTAATTCCTTCAACATATTAAAATTCTTTTCACACTTGAGTGTCCATTCAAATTAGTCCCCTTCTTTTGCAAAGAAGTGATGGGGTGAGAAATCTTGAGAACCCTACTATGAACCTTTTGTAGTAGACGGCTAATCCCATAAAATATCTGATGTCTGACACGTTTCTGGGTGTTGTCCATCCTCTAATGGCTTCAATCTTCTCTGGATCTACTGCTATGCCCTACTCTGAAATAATGTGTCCCAAGTAATGGATCTGCTTTTGATAAAAATATCACTTACTCAACTTGGCATACAACTGATGTTCTCTCAGTACCTGCAATACCACTCTCAAGTGATGTTCATGATCTTCTTCAAACTTAGAATAGATAAGTATGTCATACAGGAATACTATGACAAACTTGTCTAGATAATTTCTAAATATGCCATTCATTAAGCACATGAATATAGTTGGTTCATTGGTCATTCCAAAAGGCACCACTATAGATTCATAATGCCCATACCTGGTCCTAAAGGTTGTCTTATGAATGTCTTCTTCCTTGATTCTTACCTGATGGTATCCTTCCCTCAGGTCAATCTTTGAAAATATCTTTTCTCCTCTTAGCTGATCAAAGAGGTCATCAATTCAGAATAAAGGATACTTGTTCTTTATAGTGTACTTGTTCATTTGTTGGAATTCAATACACAGCCTCAAGGTTCCATCCTTCTTTTTGACAAAAATAACTGGTGCTCCCCAACGTGAAACACTTGGACATATGTATCCTTTCTTCAACAATTCTTCCAACTACATTTGAAATTCTTTTAACTCTGGTGTGCTCATTATGTAGGTTTTTTTCAACACCGCGACAACTCCTGGCACTAAATCAATTGAGAAATCTGTCTCCCTTCTTGGTGGAAATCCAAGTATTTCTTGGAATACATCTTCAAATTTCTGTACCACCGAGAAATCTTCAAGGCTTGGCCCATTTATATCAAGTGGCTCCTCCACATGGGCTATAATGTTCCTAACTTGGCTAGTCTAGGAAACGTTGCTAATGTGTGTGTAGGATCAAAGGTTTACAGCATATAAATGATGATACAAATAATAAATGAAACAAAGGACTACAAAGTTTGTATTATGATATCTCCGTGGATTACAAAATGGTCAAATGTGGCTAAATAAACTGACAATACTTGACTAGATCAACAAACAAAGGATCTTAGTTGTAATACAAGTAAGCAACTGCGGATGAATAAAATAACAACACTCGGCTAGATCAAAAGACAAAAGGATCTTAGCCAGAATACAAATAAGCAACTAAAAGATAATACCCGGAATATGGGAGCACTGTAGAATCAATGAAGAATGATGGAAGACCTGGATGATCTTCCCAGTTGACTAGGGTGTGTCTTTCAACACCAAAATCAACCAACTGGTGTCTTCCTCCTGGAATACACTGAGCTATCTCTCCTGAGATGCACCTCTTCTCCTCAATGGCAAGTCATAATCTGCATAATGATGAATTAGGTTGCTAACTCTTCTCTTATAGCTTTCCAAAACCCTAATTCACTGTTGAAACCCTAATTCGTTGTTGACCTTTTCCCTCTAAGTGACTTTTACCCCTAAAAAGTGATTTATCCATCCTTATGGCTTCTCTAGCCACTGAAAGTCACTTCTCATCATCTTATCCTATAATGCTCTTCTTCTTGATTCCGATGAGCTATTACACTAAGAGTTTTATCCAAGTAATATGCCCATTATGACCTTCTTAGTGAAATTAATTAAGATATGACCCATAATAACTCAAAATTACGGAAATCGTCAGAATGCAACGAAACCAAAACCAAGCTGTGCGGAATGGATCCTGATGATGAATGATGCAAGTCAGGCCCAATAAAACCCCTCAATATCTCCCGAACTCTCTATCAACCCTATCTGTCTACTCTAGTAGGCATAGCACTCTGTAAAGTTATAATGTCCCAAAATGGGGACATTACAGTCCTCCCTGCTGGAATATTACTTATCCTCAAGAAATAACTGAAACACACTACATATGATACCGGGGTCCCATATCCACCTGTGTGACACAAGGTAGACTCCCCTCAAGATGTGGTATCTCCAAGTGCTCACCACGCATGACACCCACATGCTCCTAATGAGTACAATGATCAATGGCCGAGGAATCTTAGTCAGCTCCTTGAGTAACCACTCTACTCGAAACTCAATTCCATCAAATGTTGAACTACCAAGCACTCCAATCCCTGGATCCCATATCAGAATTTCAACTACAATGCCTTGTGGAGTATATTTCTATAACATATCAACACCATGAGTCTCCTCCAAATAACACATGGCCTCAACCTGAAATGGGTCTATCCTACCAAACCATACCAAACTCAACACGACTTCCACCGACTGAACATGTTGTTGCCATAGTGAGGTACTATAAGACCTCAACGAATCACCAGTTAGTGACATGCTCTCCCCAATACTGAAACTCAATGAAAAATAAAAGTGACTCCTCCCTACAAAGGTCCACTCTTCTCCATCATTCAATGAAATGTCTGGTCCTGTAATCCCAAGGTCCCATGCTAGTCTCTGAAAGGGACCATCATGTTGATGCTTCTCTACTTTGATCATGACTATCTGCTCAAAGTATCCATATTGGACCCTCCACTCCTAGATCCTCATAAGATGAAACAAACTATTGACCAAATGGACTCACGGATCCCATGTCAAATTTCAAAGTTCATCACTTCCAATCCCCACTAACTGCTGGTGTGCCCTACTGGTAACTGTCGAAAGAAATCCACCCTCATCCCAATGAGAGTCTGAATATGTAGCAACCTCTGAGATATCCTTTGTCCCATGGCTTAGGATACTCCCCATCACACCCATGGCCTCAACTGTCTACCCCTGATGATCCACCCCTATCCCGATGAATGCAATCAAGACACTCCTGTCAAGTGGTCTCAGCCTACGAAATCTCCATGTCCCCTGCCACTGTCTAGCTCCCCCTGTGTTGCTGTCAATGATGAAAGTATCGAGAAAGGATATCATAAATATCTGCAACCAACTGTAGGAGTGGAAAGTATCATATGCTTTGGTCAATCCAAAGGACTTAACCAAAATCTCGTCCATCGACACCCATGGTAAATAATCGTCTGTACTCATCACTGAACACCAACCATTGGGTACAACAGTAGGTACCTCCACCAACTATGGGTCAATCATTCTCCATCCATCATCACTCACACAACTATTGCTATGGTGAAGGTGATCTCCCAGATCTATATACTGTTGCAAGGGAGAGGAATCTCCATTCTCTACTAAGTACATCTCCTCCTTGCAATCTAGTGCATCCCCCTGAATCCCATTGTACAACTCTGTATGTCTTTGTGAACTACCACTCATCACTGTGTGCCCCTGCATACTCATGTGATCTCCTGTATACACCTGCAACATCCTGGATCCTGGGTGTACTACGGGGTCATCCTCTACATGAAGGTCGACCAATCCTATAACACAAATGGAATTGTCCTCATAACTGCCCCTGGCTCTGGAATCCCCATGTGTACGTGTGTGCCCAACTGTCTCAACACCCCTTGTGAAGGGTGGTCCTTGTGACCTATGGACATCCTCATGTATCTCTGGATCATATCTTTCCATACTCATAAGTGATACTGGGTACTCCTCATGATCCTCCCTCAACTAGTGCTCCATTGCTAAGGCACTGAACTACCCATTGTCCCCTGTGCTACTGAGTCCTCCTGTATGCCACTGCACACCATCACCAACTGGGGCCCTTATCTAAATCACACCATATCCTATATGGGCAGCTGTATCCTCCTGTGCACTCACCCTACTAATATCGTCTGCGCATGGATCCCATACAGATGTTTCTAGACACGTGCTATGGTCATCTCGACCAATAAGGAGTGCATCCTCATCACTATAGATCGATCCTGGGAGTAATTTTCCCAACAAGTTTTCGGTCTCCACCACCTGGTCCATCAATGGAATCACCAAGAGTGGTGACTCACTCTCCTCATATTGATAGGTATGTGTAAGGTCAACTATTTCCAAGCCATACCTCTCCTCCTAGGTCTGTAGATCCATATTCCCTTATGTACAATCCTCACACAAGGATCCTCTACCATATCAGGAATGCCACTGATATCCTCATGTGTTGTGGCTAGCATAGGTGACTGAGAAGATGAAAAATGTCGCTCGCTCATCATATGAAGCTCATCATCCTCCATACNACCCATAGGTAGGTCATCCAACCTTCTAATTTGATCATGTCTAAGTGCCAACACATATGAATCCTCACAAGTGTCACCACTATGCTGAAGTATTGAATCCTCAACATTGCCTGACAGGGAAGATGAAGGACATGCACTATCATCCTGTCCATCCAATTGTCCCTCAAATGTGCAAGAGTCACTAGCCTCTGTCTCGGTCATCTGGTTGAGCTTGTAGCACATGTGTAGCTTCTATACCCTAGCTCTAGTAGTGCATTTGGACGATCCGTCAAAAGAAGGTATGGTGAGTTTACCAACTTTCCAGATGAAATCTATGTTATGCCCCTGTTGTTGTTATTGTCCTCCTCTCTGAGGTTCTCTGGGATGGTTCATGCTCCTAAGTCCACAGTACTCGACCAGTGTCATGTCATGATGGAAGTCAGGACCCAACGTTGCA
>JASDQU010435560.1:42802-56889 GCA_032191745.1 Picea mariana | reverse complement strand
AATGTGTAAAATAAGAATGCAATTTTTATGATTAATATTCTTTAGATTAACTAGTTATTTGTTATGTTGTAGATTGTTAGGTGAATTTTTGTTACCATCGTCAAATATTTTACCTCACACATATTGAGGTTTGCATGCCATTATGAAAGATATTGGAATGGATTATCAAACTATAGATGCATGTCCTAATTATCATATTATATATTATGGACAACATGCTTCGAAAACATAATTTCTATAATGTCTTATCAGTAGATATCGAACCGATCAAGTAACAAAAAGGGTGCCTCTAAAGGTTCTTCGTCATATTCCCATAATTCCACGTCTGCAGTGATTGTTCAGGTGTGAAAGCATAGCACAATTTATGGATTACCATGCACATAATAGAAGTGGATATGGTCGTCTTCAAATTCCTGTCGATGGCTATGCATTTAGGGAAATCGAGGGAAAATGGGCAGATTTCAAAGATGAACCTCGTAATGTTAGGCTTTCATTGGCACCCGACGGTGTTAATCCATTCATAGATCTTACGTCTATTTACTCAGTGTGGCTTATTTTTGTTATCAACAATAACATTCCTCCTTGGATGTCAATAAAGAGGGAGCACATAATGTTGACAATGATTGTTCCAACTATTTGTTTACATTCTTTTTTTTAATCTAACATTTTCATTTGTTTCATTTTTGCATAATATCTTTTATTTATTTATTTACTTATATATACATGATATCATGGTTATAGTAATTATGTGTAATTTCAAACAAATAGCTAAGTACCAGGTTAAATATATGAATGTATATATCGATCCTCTTATCGACGAGCTACTAAAGTTATGGGTTGGCATCATTATGTATGACATATGTAAACCAATCGGGGAGAAGTGATACATACCCCCTTCTCTCCTAAGGGTTGTGCGACTTCCCGGTCTAGGATCGATCAAGAAAATGAGTCTAATTGACTCTTCAGACCCTCAAGGACCTTCAATCAACTGAATAGTCCCTCTTTCCCTTAAGGCGCATGTTACATGGAACTCGCGGGCTTATCCTTAACGATTTTAAAGCCTTATCATATTTAGGCACTAGCTCTCATAGTTAAGCCCCTCTCTTTACGTGACCAAGGTTGTGACCAGTCGCCTGATCGAAAGGTGCATCGCGATTTCACGTATAGGGCCTTTGCATATGAGTCACCTCGACTCTCCTGACTTCTAAAATCCTGACAGGAGCCTAGCATATGCTAGCACCTCTATCGTCCTTCACCGATGTTGCTCCTTCACTATGACCGTGGGCCAATCTTTCGATCGTTTCATGATTTTGTGTTTCGTGACTTCATGTCTTGCGAAGTTCACTTGCTCTTCCTTCTGAAACCTAAACTTGCGAGTTCCACTTGCCAGATCAATGGTCCAAAATCCCCACAATCCAATGGTCCAGATCTTATTTTCACGTATCAGGACTTCGCATTTCGCAAAGTTGGAGGAAAGCTCACCTCCCTTCTCCCGATATCCGATCTTCTGATATCTCCTCTCCTTGAAAGGAATCGACGATCTAGATCTCTCCTCGATCCGATGGCTCAGATAAAATCAGGAACTCATATTTCGCGAGTTCCCAAGACTCTTACTTTTGATTTTCCGAGTTGTGAACCTCCAACTAGAACAGATATACGATTCATCTCCCTCCTTCAATCAACAACTATGATCAAATCACTATTTTTTGATTCGCTAGTTCTTATAACTATGCCTTGGACTTCTCTGAGTCATGAGTCAACGAAATGTTGATCTCTCACCACGCGTTCCCCTTGATGATGAAAGGTTCTGATGATTTCAGAACTTCGTAAGTTTGATTCTCCTATACACTTTCAAAGGTTTATCATTAGTGCACTTTACCTTGATCGGACGACTACGATCCTTTTTTCATGCATATAGGACGGCTGAGATCATTTCTTTGTGCTCCGATCGAACGATTGAGATCTTTTCTTTGGTGCTTAGATTGGACGACTGAGATATTTTCTTTGCACTCTAATCGAATGGATGAGATATTTTCCCTGGCACTCAGATCGAACAATTGAGATATTTCCTCCTCTGTGCTTGCTCCTCGTAGTCTAGACGTTGATCAGACTGTCCAGATCTCTCTCCCAAGCTTACGCTTTCTTCTAACTTAGAATATTTTTTTAAATATTCAAATGTTTCGACCTTTGTCCTTCTCGCGAGTCCATTTCTTGGATCTCGTTCTCACTTCTTGGAAGTGCTATCACTCCTAAGCTTGATCTCCTCAAATATTTCAATCTCCCAAGAACTTCTTTCTTTTCCAGGAAATTCATCAAACTCATATCCAAAGATTCTTTAAAATAATTATTTCTCGCCTTCATGGCGTTCCTTTGTTATTTTCCTTCGACTTCTTTATA
Organism: Picea mariana; assembly: GCA_032191745.1. Classification (NCBI taxonomy): domain Eukaryota; kingdom Viridiplantae; phylum Streptophyta; class Pinopsida; order Pinales; family Pinaceae; genus Picea; species Picea mariana. The sequence goes on along the minus strand of JASDQU010435560.1, from coordinate 54,492 downwards.
GAGTCACTTCAACTCTTCATTGAATTCCAGACCTGTGCACTCTTTGCAAAATATATTTACACAAGATTTGAGCTCTTGCGACGACTATGCACACCTTGTGACATTCGCTTTACACTTCTTGCAAAGGAGCCGTACGTTATTCCTCCTAAGCTTACGGGTCGAGACAAACTTTTTCAACGCACTCCTTGAGGACTGTATTATGGATCTTTGCACTCCTTGCAGCAGATTCTTATGCAATATATAGATTCTTGTCGACGACTGTGCACTCCTTGCAGCAGTCACTTTGCACTTATTACAAAGGAAATCTTACGCTATTTCTTCTGAGATTTATGAGTCAAAATAGACCCTATCAACGCACTCTTTGCGGACTGTGTGCAACCCTTGCACCAGCTCATGAAGAAAAGAAATTTAAATTTTATGCAAGCATTTCAAGGATACATACACTCGTAGTAAGATTCATTCATTCTTGAAACAAACAACAATAACAGGGAAATTACAAACAACAAAAACCTCACACATTGGATCAATTTTCCTCTGTTATCTTCATTCAAAATCAAGAAAATGGTTACATCTAAAATCAAACACCAATCGTTGTTCAGAAACTCCTACTTGTTCACAATTCTCGTAACCCTCCTTTAGAGTGTACAAAAAATCTCTTTATACAAAAGAAAACAAACTAGTTGCTACCTAATTGTGGTTACATCGAGACTATGATTAACTCCCAAGTCACGCGTACTCATTCTGTCTCCATGCGTGTGATCTTTCTTTTTATTTTTTTATATTAGCTTCAAAAGATTTGTAGTACTGGCTAGCGTTCAAGACAGCAGATTGCTTCTCAGGCACTGAGTTTTCCTGCCACATGTGCTTGTTGACGATGCTCCTACATCATACTCCCTTGGGAAAAAAATCATGGACTCTTTTCCATGAGCTCCTGCACCAACTTTCCATGCTTCTGGATATCCACTTCACTCTCCCAACTGGAATCTTCTATTGGATGTCCCTTCCACTTGACCAGATATTCAAAATAGGTCTTCCTCCTGGTCTTCTTACCAATCCTCTGATCAACAATCTTTTGCATCTGTGGTTTTTATGTTATAGGAATTTTTTTCTCCCATTGAATATTCTCTTGATCTATTGATCCCTCTATGTCATCCTTCCTGTAAGGATACAGGTATGAGACGTTGAATATGGGTGATATGCCCACATCATCTGACAGCTCAATCTCGTAGGCATTTTCATCAAACTTCATCAAGATCTTACACGGTCCTATTTTCTTCATCGTTATCTTTCTATATGTCCCCCTAGGGAACCTTTCCTTCCTGAGATGTTCCATAACCTAATCTCCTATTTCAAATTGAAGTTCTCTGCGATGTTGATTAGCTCTGTGCTTGTACTCTTGACTAGAAATCTATAACTTCCCTCTGATCTGGCTATGGAGATTCTTCATTTCTGCAGCAAAATATTCTTCTCCAGTGCTTCTGATCTCACTATGTTCCAAGTCTCTCAACTTAGATACTCCATTGGGTTTCATTCCATACAATATTTGGAACAAGCTCTTCCCAGTGTTCCTGTTTGGTGAGTCCTCACATGCAAACTCTGTTTGTGGCAGAATCTGATCCCACTAGTTATGGTGCTCAGTGAATAAACTCCTCAATAATTTTCCCAAAATTATGTTTACCACCTCGGTCTTCCAATCTGTCTGAGGGTGATAAGTTGAGTTGAAGGAAAAATCTGTCCCTAACTTCTTCCACGGTGTTCTTCAAAAATGACTAACAAATTTGGTGTCTCTGTCTGGGATAATGCTTCTGGGTAGGCCGTGAAGTCTCACAACTTCCTTAAAGAACAGATTTGCAACATGTGTTGCATCACTGTTCTTCTAGCATGGAATAAAGTGTGCCATCTTCGAAAATCTATCCACCACCAAAAATATGGAATTGCATCCTCTTTGCGTTCTTTGCAGTCCCAACACAAAATCCATGCTTATTGCATCCCAAGGCCTCTCTGGTATGGGAAATGGTTGATACAATCCGGTGTTCTCTATTTTACCTTATGTATGTTGGAAGATTCTACATCTGTCCATGAATTTTACCACATATGTTCTCATACCTGGCCATTAGTATGAACTACTCAACTGTGCAAATGTCTTATCATCGCTGAAATGTTCAGCCAATCCTCCACTATGTTTTTCCTTCAAAAGGTTATCCCTCATTGAGCATTTTGGTATGCACAATTGATTTCCCTTGAACGAAAATCCATGTTGAATCATATACTCCACATCTAGGAAAATCATGAGCTCCTTCTCATGGCTCCCTCTGCTATGTTGTTGATATCCTCCAGGGTCCCATACTTTCTCTTGGAGTTGTTCATCTGCTTTTCTTCCTTGCTGCTTCTTTTGTTGTTGTTGTTGTTTCTTCTCTACTGCTATGGTAGGTCCCCCTCTATTTAGCCTCCCCCTACTGATAGTTTCTTGTGATGACCCAAACATCTACCTTCTGATTTCTTCAATCACCTTGTCCAGTTTCTCAACTGGCTGGTATGATCCTCTACCTGTTTCTAATTTGACCCATTGGATACGCCTACTCTACATATTTGCCCTTCTTTCCAGGGCCTCCAATTCCTCATACAACTAAACCAAATACATGTGGTCTACTTCCTCTTCCACTACAGGCTCGAGTGTCGCAGTCATCTCCTGTTCATCTTCTAGGCTAAATTTTTTAAGAACTTATGTTGAATGCTTCTCTCCCACAGTTTGCATGACTGTCTATTGGCAACCATATTCTTGTTCTGGATTGTTCAACAAATCCTCCAAAATCTTCATCTCACTCCCATTGAGTGATAAATTCAGATGAATTATTCTCTTTTTCTATTGGGGCAGATATCAGTATCAACTCCTCTTTGACAGTCTCTATTGGATGTCTTTCTTCTACTACACCTGCATCACAGACACAATTATCTTTAAAATCATTTGGCCCCATGGCCTCCTTCTGGGATTCTCATTGCACTACCACCACATGTGAAACTCTTGTATTATTCTCTGCTAGACTATTTGACAGGAATATTTGAATTCCCCCAACGATTAAAACACACCTCTAATCTTCTTCCATCAGCACTCCTCGCTGATATGAAATCTCAACCGAGTTGATCTCTTCTCCCTTTCCCACCTGGCAATCTAGGATTCCTCCTCTTCCCACCTGGAATTCTATGAGATCGAATGATCCCTCTTCATTTTACACCTAACAATTTGAACTTCCATCACTACTCTCCTGGCAGTCTATGAGATCCTCCACTGATCTCCTTTTATTTCCCACCTGGCAACATGAATTTCCACTGTTGTCCTCCTAACAGTCTAAGATAACCTCACTTGATCTCATATCATTTCCCACCTGGAAATTTGAAAATTCATCTCTACCCTCCTGGCAGTTTATGAGACCTGTAATTGATATCCCTTCCTCATCATCACTGAGATTTCTCATAGTCTTTGGTTCACAGATGTTAATCAGTTCCTCCTCTGTGTCACTAAGGTTTCAACATGCCTCAACCACTTCCTCCACTCTTGTTATTTTTATCTAACCAACAACTTTTGAACATGCCATTTTACCTTCCTCTACAAAGGCCATTCGTACCTCCAGCGTGCCTTTGTCTCCTGCTAAATCTTCAATGCTAGTTGTTCTATTCTTGCTCTTATCTCAATGATCTCCTCATCAATTTCTTCTTTAATTTTCTTCTAGTGGTATCCTCTTCGACCACGCTCATGTCCTTCAGTAGCCATCTTTTCTGTCTTCATCCCTCCTGACTATCTTCCATTTGTTGCACACCTTGCAATAGTCTTCATAGAGCATCAATACTCTGTCTTCCTTCACCTGTCATTCTACAGGAAAAATCTAGCTTCTGATACCAATTGATGTCATCAGATTATTTATTTTCACCTTCTCGCCTTTGTCTGCAATCTGTAGGCACATTTCAACTCTTGATATTGTTTGATGCAATCAGAATGTCCTCTCTATCTCCTTTACCTCCTTCGCCTGAAATTTACAGATGAAAATTAGCTCTAATATCTCTTAATGGTATGAGACTATCTCCTTTACCTCCTTTGCCTGAAATCTACAGATGAAAATTATCTCTGATACCACTTCATGTAGACCCCCCTTCTCTCCTAAGGGATGTGCGACCTCCCGATCTAGGATCGATCAAGAAATTGAGTCTGATTGACTCTTCAGTCCCTCAAGGACCTTCAATCAATTGAATAGGCCCTCTTTCCATTAAGGTGCAGGTTATATCGAGCCCGCGGGCTTCTCCTTAATGCTTTTAAAGCCTCAACATATTTAGGTGCTAGCTCTCCTAGTTAAGTCCCTCTCTTCATGTGACCAAGACTGTGACCACTCCCCTGATCGAATGGCACATCATGATTTCACATATCATGCCTTTGCATATGAGTCACCTCGACTCTCCTGACTTCTGAAATCCCGACAGGAGCCTAGCGCGTGCTAGCCCCTCTATCCTCCTTCACCAATGTGCCCCTCTATCCTCCTTCACCAATGTGCCCTTTCACTATGACTGTGGGCCAATATTTCGAGCGTTCCGCGATTTCACATTTCGTGACTTCACATCTCATGAATTTAACTTGCTCATCCTTCTGAAACCTGAACTTGTGACTTCCTCTTGCCATATCAATGGTCCACAATCCCCGTGATCCAACGGTCTAGATCTCCTTTTCGCATATCGGTACTTCACATTTTGCGAAGTTGGAGGATCACTCACCTCCCTTCTCCCGATATTCGAAATTTCGATATCTCCTCCCCTCAAAATGAATCGAAGGTCCAGATCTCTCCTCGATCCAGCGACTCAGATCAAATCATGAACTCAGATTTCATGAGTTCCAAGAACTCTTACTTCTGATTTCCTGAGTTGCAAACCTCCAACTAGACCAGATCTACGGTTCAAAACCCTCCTTCTATCAACAACTGTGATCAAATCGTGATTCACAATTTCTTGTAACTTTTCCTTTGACTTCTCTGAGTCACGAGTCAGTGAAATGTTGATATTTTTCCACGTGTCCCCCTTGACGATGAATGGTTCCTATGATTTCAGAACTTTGTAAGTCTAATTCTCTTGTACACTTTCAAAGGTTTATCGTTAGTGCACTTTACCTTGATCGAACAACTACGATCTTTTTTTCGGGTAGATCGGACAGATGATATCCTTTCATTGTGTTCCAATCGAACAACTGAGATCTTTGCTTTGGCTCTTAGATCGGACGACTAAGATATTTTCTTTGTGCTCCGATAGAACGAATGAGATCTTTTTCCTGGCACTCAGATCAATCGGCTGATATATTTCCTCCTTTGTGCTTTCTCCTCGTTGTCTAGACACTGATAGGATGGTCCAGATCTCTCTCTCGAGCTTACGCTTTCTTCTAACTTAGAAGATTTTTTGAAAGATTCAAAGGTTTCGACCTTTGTCCTTCCTGCGAGTCTATTTCTTGGATCTCGTTTGCACTTCTTGGAAAGTGATATCCCTCCTGAGCTTGATCTCCTCAAATATTTCGATCTACCAAGCACTTCTTCCTTTTCCGGGAAATTCATCAAACTTAGATCCAAAGATTCTTGAAAATAATTCTTTCCCGCCTTCCTGGCATTCCTCTCTTCTTGTCCTTCGACTTCTTTAGGGAGTCTCTTTGACTCTTTGTCGAATTTGATACCTGTGCACTATTTGCAACAGATCTTTACACAAGATTTGAGTTCTTGAGATGACTATGCACACCTTGCAGCAGTTGCTTTACACTTCTTGCGAAGGAACCTTACGTTGTTCCTCCTGAGCTTACGGGTCAAGACAAACTTTGTCAACGTAGTCCTTGCAGACTGTATTATGGATCTGTGCACTCCTTGCAGTAGATTCTTGTGGATGACTATGCACTCCTTGCAACAAATATGGATTCTTGTGGACGACTGTGCACTCCTTGCAGCAACCACTTTGCACTTCTTGCAAAGGAAATATTACGCTATTTCTTCCAAGCTTTACAATTCGAAGTAGGCCCTATCAATGCACTCTTTGAGGACTGTGTGCACCCCTTGCACCGGCTCACGAAGAAAATTAATTTAAATTTTATGCAAGCATTTCAAATCTACATACACTCGTAGAAAGGTTCATTCATTCTTGAAACAAACAACAATAACAGGGAAATTACAAACAACAACAGCCTCACACATTGGATCAATTTTCCTCTGTTATATTCATTCAAAATCAAGAAAATGGTTACAGCTGAAATCAAACAGCAATTTTTGTTCAGAAACTCCTACTTGCTCACAATTCTCACAACCCTCCTTTAGGGCGTACAAAACCTCTCTTTATACAAAATTAAACAAACTAACTGCTACCTAATTGTGGTCACATCTAGACTATGGTTAACTCCCAGTTCACACATGCTCGTTCTATCTCCACATGCGTGATCTTTCCTTTTATTGTTTTCTATCAGCTTCAAAAGATTTGCAGCACTGGCTAGCGTTCGAGACTCCGGATTAGTTCTCGGGCGCTGAGTTGTCCTGCCATGTGTACTTGTTAATGATGCTCCTGCATCAAGAAGAAATTTAAATTCCGTGGAATACTTTTATGGACAATTCATGATGCCCCAGGACTAACACATTTTTGTGGTATGTAGCATTCTAATATTTCTCTTTAATACTATATAATTTTTTAATGATATCATGGTGCATGTTTAATTTTTAAATAATCTAATCGTATAATTGACATTAATCCAATTGCTGTAGGTGTTCAAATAAAGGGTAAATTTGCATGTTCAGTTTGTGGTCCTAAGATGAAGTATCGTCATTCAAATTTTTTAGGAAAGGTGGTGTTTGATGAGTATAGGCACCTCCTCCCTAAGAACCATAGGTATCGTACTACTGAAAAACATATTTTCAATGGAAAAGAAGAGACCGGTTTAAAATCACGAAGAAGGACAGCTCACCTATGGAGGTTGGAATATAATATAAATCATCAAGGTACCCAATTTCTTTATGTATTGTATATCATGTAATGTTTTGAATGTTTATTTTAATCATTGAATTTATTTTACGATATTTGATAATTATTTTTGTGATTTCTTTTATGCTTCATGAAGGCTGCCATCATGAAGGTATTAATAATGGGCTTCCACAATGAATGAAATGTTATCCCACTCAATTCAAGAGGTCTCCCTACCATGAGGAGCTAAAAATAGCTCATTTTTTTGATACAATGCATATTGGAAAGAATGTGATAGAAACGTTATGGCGAATCATAGATGGTAGGAGGGACAAAGAAAAAATTGTCAAAATTTGTACTGACATTCAGGAAGCCAATCATGCAATGTGAAGTGTGATCCAATCAAATAGATCAGATGGACTAGACTGAAATAACCTTCCATGGTTATTAACAGAGCAACAAAGCAATGATGTAAAAGAGGTCATTCAAAGAATTAAATTTCCCATGGGGTTTGCTTCAAACATAAATAATATATTAATGAAGAAAGGTGAATTTGGTGGGGTAAAAACACATGATTGGCATACCTTCATTAAGGTAATAATTTTGGTATACATATTTATATATATTGGCMTTATACATMTTTTAWTKTTTTTATTTWTTYTTGTCTACTTTGGTCRAAACAAATAACGATTCATTTTKTTGTTACARTATGTTCTACCKCTATCTCTCCCAAAYRACTTTGACAACAATGTCAAACAAGTTATATATGATCTTGGAAAATACATGAGGTAAGTAGTTGTGATTTATATGAAAAATGTTCTTTCAAATTATTGTTGTACTTAATGACACGTGTTTACTTGTAATGTAATATATTATATTATGTTATGTTGAAACATGTTATTTTCTTGTGTCATGATCTCATGTAGATGGTTGTCATTGAGCAAAATCCATGAAGATGATATAAAGTATTGGAAGAGAGAAATTCCTCGTCTAATGTGTGAAATGAAAAAGTATATACCTCCAACATTTTTCAATGCACAAGAACACTACCTCATACAACAAGTCGAGGAGATTGAAATTTGTGGACCTGTTCACAAAAGGTCAATGTTGATGGTGGAGAGGAACTTGAAATCATTGAAGTTGTTGGCTAGACAAAGAGCACTTCCCGAGGGTTATATGGTGGAGGGATATATGGTATATCAATCCATGGTGTATATTATTCAGTATCTTCCTAAATTAGCAGCGCCAACTATGCATGCAGTGGATCACATTTGGGATGTGAACTCCATCAAAAAATATGAAGATCAGGAGCATCTCTTGGGGAAAGGTAGAATGAAAAAAATGAGAGGTAATATAGTCATAATTGTGGAGATTTATATTAATAATACATTTAAAGTTTCATTTTTTGTGTATATGATCATACTCATTAATATATTCATATAATTTATTTCATAAATTATTAATATTTATAACCTGCATGGATGTTATAACTAATATTTAATATTGGTGAATTATGATTTTTTGATTCAGTTTCTCAATAGTGGGATGAATTGCATTTATACGTTGCAAAAAATCTTGACTGGATGAATGTATGGATTGAAAGATGTAAACAACATAATGGAGGTAGGTTATCATGGCAACGACTTTCTGAATTGGTTAAAACTCATCGTAACGGAGATGCCAATGTTACGCAAAGGGAAATTGATTTAGCATATGGTTTGAAAGAAGCGAATGCAAGAAAATTCACCCATTTTATGTAGTTATTTTATATTATATTAATGTGACTACATGTGTACTGTATTTTTCAGATACTTTCTAAGTTATATAAATATATATGTTAATTTATTAATTGACAATGCAACTTTTACATATCTGGCATGTTTCAGTTGAAACACCGCAAGGCTATGTGGTGTAATGGTCGTAAATTTTGCATCAAACAATTGGATGAAAGAAGGAAAACTTCTGATAGTGGGATAACTGTAATATCCCAGGTCACTAATGTTTCCTCTAGTGGTGATAGACATCCGCGAGAATATGAAAATATATACTATGGGTATTTAAACAATATGCTTGAGTGTGACTTTAATTCCTTAAAATTAGTTATGTTCGATGTCAAATGGTATAGGTTATAAATGCATGAACGCAATGAGGAAAGAACTGTTATTCAACATGCCAATGGATTTCCAATGATTAAAACAACGGTGTTTGAAAGAGGACATGATCGCTATGTTTTTCCAAGACAATGTGAATAGGTCTTTTACTCAAATGTTGTAGGTGAGAGGGATTGGTCATTTGTTGTTAGATATGATCCAAGAGGAAGGCCAATTAAGTATACTCAATTACAGGAAGAAGATGATATTGAAGATCAAGAAGATGATTCACCAGATCAGACAGAGCCAGAAGATCATGCAGGGTCCACAGATGAAGAAGACGAAGAAGATCATGATCCAGGCGTAGGAGACAATATTGCAATTCTTGATGATGATGTCAATGAAAATATGCTCGAAAATGACATTGATGACGATGATGATATCATCAATCCTTTCAACACCATTTCTGAACCGGATGATGATGCAGATGTCAAGTTCGATGAAGAAGATCAAGATACATAATAAGGATGAATACATAGATGTTGAGGTTGGATTAGGTATGTGACTATATATTTTAATTTGTATGAATTATTCTCTTAAAATAATTTACTTATAATGGCATGGGTTAATTACATATATTTAATTTTTATGCGACATTTTTATATCCTATGTTACTTGTTGTTTGATTATTATGTGAAAGATGAAAATAGTTGCCAATATACTAAAGTACGTGCTAAACTAAAAATATCATTTACAAACAAATAATTTCATTTACCTTCATTAATTTTTGTTTTTGTAGTTTCTATGCATGAATCTTAATAGGATGTTTCTTTCGATTATTTTCTATTTTATAGATTGGGCATTGGGGATCAATTGAGAGTGATGTGAGGGGGAGGGGAGGCACCATATGAGCTTCCACCTTCATGTGGTTGGCCTTGTTCAGTAGAGAATAAATTATTCTTGAAACCAAGAGAAGCTCTTTCATTTTTATACCATCATGATCGTAGATGTCATCAATATTGTTGTCATATCTTTTCATCAACGAAGTTTCGATGAACGTGTTTGTCATTTATATAGAATTTTCATTGAAACCCTATTTTTATTTCAAAGTACAAAAATTCGTTGACGCAAGTTTTAAGTTTGCATCAGTCTTTCTTCATTTTTCTTTTAGGTTCTACATTAATGTATATACAATGTATTTGTGTCATAGTCGTGATGAAAATTCTCTATTTTTCATTGATTGCTTAATCAACACCATAAAAATACTCCCTTTCATTACTAGATGTTCCAGGGACGTGTGTACTATTGAACGAATTTTACAAGGGACAAGGAACGAAAATTGTACTAGGACTAGACATGGGAAACAATGACCTTTGAATGGGGCCAACGTTGAAATTTTTTCAAATTGTTTCTGTATGCACTGAAATTTGACATGGATAGACTATTGGCACACCTTAACGATATGGGAGGGTTTATGGACTCAAATTTGACTCACATGCCCACTTTCTTCCATCATCAATTCATCATGTAAACCATAAACCCTATTTTTCATATGTTCTAGTAGATATGTTAATGATTCCTAAATTCATATTTGTATTTAACTCAAGGCAAAACTAGCTTGCAAAGTATCAAATTTTAATTTGAAGTTGATAAACCAAATATGAAATGAATCCTAAGTAAAACCATGAAGTGTTGGAATTTGTCATTTAAGTGTAGTGTCATGTAGTTATCTTTTAAAACATAGAGAGAGTAGTCTCTATAGAAGTAGAGAAATATATTGATATTGGATTCTTTTCTAAGATGATGTTGATATTTTTAACCTTCAATAAATATTGATATATATGGTGGTGTGAAAAGAACTAGAATAGGTACTAGAGGAGAAAATCAAGGATAATTCAGTACCCATCATTTATGCAAACATTTTCGTCGGCAAGAGAGACAAATAATGGAATTCATAGGCAAGAGACAAGGAAAGGATACCATCGTAAGAGCGACGAATGTAAATAATCTTGCGACGAAAAAGCTATACTATCGACAAAAAAAGTTTTTCGGTAGTATAGCTAACGTCGCAAGAATATTTACATGGGATAAAAGAAGGAAATGGATGATGTGGTTCCAAGTATAGCTAATTCGTCGCCAGTATCTTCAAATGTACACATGGGACACAATTCATCGCCTTTCTTCATTTTTCTTTCAGGTTCTACATTAATGTATATACAATGTATGTGTGTCATAGTTGTCATGAAAAATCCCCTTTTTCCATTGATTTCTTAATCAACACCATAAAAATATTCCCTTGCAGTACTAGATGTGAGGACATGTGTACTGTCGAACCGAACAGAAATTGTATTAGGAATAGACACAGGCAACAGTGACCTATGAATGGGGCCAATGTTGAAATTTTTTCAAACTATTTCTGTATGCACTCAAATTTGACATGGATAGACTATTCACATGCCTTAACGATATGGGAGGGTTTCTGGACTCAAATTTGACTCACACACCCACCTTCTTCCATCATCAATTCATCATGTAAAGCATAAACCCTAATTTTCTTTCAAAGTTCACAAATCAGTTGACGCAAGTTTTAATCTTTCATCAGCCTTTCTTCATTTTTCTTTCAGATTCTACATCAATGTA
>JASDQU010435560.1:0-11300 GCA_032191745.1 Picea mariana | reverse complement strand
GAGCATGCCTAGATCGACCGTTGATATTAGCATGCAATTTAGCCACAAAGAACCAAAGTTGTTGTATCACCACAAAACTTAGGATATAAACATTTTATGGGTTTTATCTCCCCTTTCTTTATTTTGTCACCAAGGGGTCAAAAATACATCATTTCAACTCAAATCAAAGGCATTTTAATCACACTTTCATCAATTTTATTGAAATAATACATGCTAACCTATATCCTAATATATTTACCTGGCACATTGACCTAGATTAAACTGTTGGGTAAAAAATTACTCTAACCTAAGACATTTGACCAAGCTTAAACTATTTGATCAAATTTATTCACTAACCTATCTAATTTGGCTAAGATTAGCCAAATTTATTCACTATCCTATATGCATAAATTGAAAGAGCTTGGTCATGGTTAGATAGTATGAATCAAGACAAACTATTTCATGGGGTTTTATTATTTTCTTTTCTATTTTTATACCCTCTCTTGATTTTTTGTATTTTTTCTTTTCTTTTCTTTTTCTTTTCTTTTCTTTTTCTTTGTAAATCATTTGCAGAATAAAACATTATTTAAAATATAATACAACTAGAAGAGGATATTATAATCACCAGGTGATCCTATGAAACATAGGTTTATAACAATGGCTCCACTTGGGGATGGTGCTCTCCTTGTGAGGTGCCAAGAATCTAGCTACCTGCTGCTTTGAATCTCCTTCCTCGGTGTTTTTTCTGCATCTTGATCTTCTTTATTCTGATTATAAAATTGGTGATCTAGATCAATGGCTTAGGGCCTTCTCTTCAGGCTTCAACCATCTGGTAAACATCACCTCACACATGACATGAAAGTAAAAGTAAAAGTGGTTTGTACAATGGGATGAGTGACTAAGATCTTCATTTTGGTGGAACATAATGTTTGAGCATCCTGCCATTTATAGGTGTTCCTGGTAGGTATACTCCATCACTATCCTTGAGTATAAATGCATTGTTTCCTCTATATTCCTAGATGATGTAAGGGCCCTTCCACAAACTGTCTAACTTTCCATGCTTTTCCTTGTCTTCATTTCTGGAATCCCACTTCAGTACTAAATCACCCAATTCGAAATCATCCTCCTTGGTTCTTCTGTCATAAATCTTCTTGATGTTCTCTTGGATTACCTAGGTCTGGTTATACACCTCCTCTCTGGACTGTTGGAGTTGGATCACCTAATTGATTCTCCTTTGAATATCATTGGGCTATGCCTATACTTCTTGCAACAAATTCATAACAAGAACACCCAAAGAGGTGGGGAAAACAACACCAATTTCATATACCAACTGATATGGGGACATACCAATTGATCTTTTTGTGGTTAACATGTTATCCCAAAGTGCATGAACCAACTTGTTGTGACAAGATTTATTATTTTCCTACAACATCTTCTCTATGATATTTACCAAACTTTTATTTGAGGACTCAACTAACCCATTTCCTTGAGGGTAATAGGTTGTGGAGTGTCCCAAAGTAATATGGTACTTGCTGCAAAATTCTATTAACTTTTTTGATTTGAAGGACGCTGAATTATCAGTTATAAGCTTCCTAGGGCATCCAAAATGAGATAAAATATTAGTTTCCAAGAATTTAATAATGACAGATTCAGTGGCTTGCATGCAGGGTACAACAACAATCCACTTTGTGAAGTAGTCTGTAGCAGTGAGGATCCACTTATGCTAGCCTGATGAGGGTGGGTGAATCTCACCAATAAAGTCCAAACCCCATTGCTAGAATGGAGCCTCCACAGAAATGGGTTTCAAGGGTAAAGGAAAAAGTTTCCTTTTTCCTTCAAAGACTTGGCACTTGTGATAGGAGGTTACCTTTTTATGGACATCTACAAACAAGGTGGCCCAGTAAAAACCAACTCTGATAATCTTGTTAGCAGTAGCTTTCCAATTTAAATTCACACCACAAAAACCTTCATGGAACTCCTACAATGCCTTGTTAGCTTCATATTTCAATAAAAAATTAAGTAAAATGCCACCAGCATCTTTCCAGTAAAGATTTCCATTCAGAATGAGATATTTCAATGGTTTAAGTTTTAATAATCTATCTTTAGTCTTAGTTAGACTAGGAGGAGCGTGTAAATTATGCAATACAAAGATAAGGTCTACGTACCATGGATAATTTGAGAATACCTCTTTGACATGTGGAGTTGCCTTCTCTCCCTGTTCATCAGCTGCAGCTAAATTTTTTATATCTAAAGCATGAAACTTTGATTCAACCATGAGTTTGGCCAAACCTTGACCCTTGATCAGTTTCATTGGTTTGATTTCTATATCATATTCCAGAATCACAACAATCCATTTCCCTCTCTTACCATCTGGGTTATCTTGAGTCAGAATGTCTTTCACCACTGCATTTGGAACATAAGCAATGGTATGTGAATGGAGAATGTAGAATCTAAAATATTTAATTTCTTTTACCAAGGAAAAAGCATGTTTCTCCATTATGTTTTAGTTTAGTGCAATATCTCTCAATGACTTGCTAAAGAAGGCTATGGTTTGTTCATGGCCTTCACTATTTTTCTGCAAAAGGACCGCTGCAATGGTGTGTTCATATGCAAAAGAGAATAAATAAAAATATTTAGTGTAATTTGGACTGATTAATACAGGGGCTTGTGTAGGTGCATGTTTTACTTTCTCAAAGGATTGTTTATCATATGTGTTCCACTTTATTTCTGTATCTTTTTTAAGCATATTTGTAATGTTCCTGAGGAGTTCTTCCAAATTGGATAAGAATCTTCTCATAAAAATTATTTTTCCTATGAAGGATTGAAATTACTTAATGTTCCTATAATGGTCTAACTTTTGGATGGCCACAATTCTGTTGGGGTCTATCTTGATTTCATATTTAGAGATTATATGCCCTGACAGTGTGCCTTCTTCTAAACCAAAAATAGTTTTCTTGGGATTTAATGAGATCCCAAACTTTCTTCACCTTTCAAACACTCGTCTGAGGTGTTGTAGATGTTCCTCATCTAATTTTGAATAGACAGTAACATCATCCAAGTATATGACTATAAATCTACCAAGCTCATCCATAAAGGCAATGTCCATTTCTCTTTGGAAAGTGGCACCAACATTCATCAAACCAAAGGGCATTTTCACATACATGAAAGTTCCCCAGGGTGTAGTGAAATTTTTTCCCTCCTTGTCATCATGGTGGACAAGGACTTGGTTATATCCAGAAAAACCATCTAGCAAAGAGATCCTACTGGATCCAACTACCTTTTGTAAAATCTAATCCATTTTACGCAAAGGATAGTTATCTTTAAGAGAAAACTTGTTGAGGTTTTTGAAATCAATGCAACACCTAATTTCTCCTCTCTTCTTTCTGGTAGGAACCAGATTGGAAACCCATTTTGAAAATCTTAAGGGGACTATTATTTTGGCATCATACATTTTCTTTATCTCTTTTTCTATCAGGGGCAATAAATTTGGATTGATTCTCCTAAGTTTCTTCTTGAAAGTCTTATGTTATTCTTTTATTGGGATTTTTTGTTGTATGATACTGGTGTCATAAGACTTTAAATCCTCATAGTTCCAAGTAAACACATCTACAAATTCCTTGAACAATTCAATATATTTGTGTTTTTTCTCAGGGGGTAGAGATTTAGACATTTTAATCATTTTGGGTTTTTCCTCTGTTCCTATATTACATTCCTAGACCTCTTTTCCAGTAGGTTCAATTTTGGTCTTTTTTGCTACATTGTTGAAATCAAACAATTCTTCTAAAGGAACCATACCTCTAGGTAAAACATTATTCTTCAATTGCAAAATATCAAAGTCTTCATATTTTTCATTTATTTCATCTGAATCTACTTTATTTACACTATCATTTTCCAAGTCTAGTTTATTTACACTATCATCATCACTATCTACATCAATATTTGTACACTCAAAATCATTTTTTGACTGCGGGAAATATTCAATTTGTTCATCATTTTCAAATACTTTCTAGTACCTGATATTGTCTAGATCAGTCGGTCTGAATTTCACCTCCATTGTGTATTTGTTATTTGTATGGAAAGGTATTTTACACATGGCTGCTGAAGTAGCCAGTCCATATGCAAGTATGTTCTGGCCTATGGGAATTACCTACAAGTCAATTTCAATGAAATATTTTAGAAAATCTAAAACAACATTTCTATAAGCTTTGAGTCTAGGATGTTTTGCAGAATACTCACCTTTGATTTGTTTAATGACAAGTTCAGAATAACCTCTTACCATAATATTTTTGGCACCAAGTTTCTTCAACAACTTCAGGCCGAGCATCAATGCTTCATACTCAACTATGTTATTGGTGCACTAGAAATTTAATTTATAAGAGTGGGTTTCTGAATACCTTGATTTATGATTATGTAACCAGACCCCAGTTCCAATTCCTTCTTTTCTAACAGCTCCGTCAAAATACATACTCCAGAAATTTTATGTTGATTCATCAGTTTTTCTTATCATCATTTTACTTTCTTCTGTGATTACTTGATTTTCCTCGAGGCTAGATGAATCATCTTCTAATTGTGCAATTTGACTGTCCAAGTCACCATCATTATATAAAATGAAAGAGTCCTAGTCAGAATGAACATAGTACAAAGGATAGTTATGTAGTTTCTCTTGACTATTGACTATATACTTCATCAAATTCTCTCGATACAATTTTCTCTATTGATTAAATATAGGAATGGTGGCATAGGACATGTCTAACTGTAAAGTACCCTTTAACTTAGCACCCCATGATCTATATAATAACATACCATATTTCGAGGGAATATCTGCAACCATAATATCCATCACCATGCTTTTAGCTAAGATTTGAGCCAAGGTGATGCACAAGTCTTTGATCAGACCTATGCATTTAACCTTGCTAGAGTCAAAGGAGTATAAGTCCTTGTAAGGCTTGGTTATATCAAGCCCCAACTTCTCCATCACAACCTTGGGCATAAGATTGTGAGAAGCACCAGAATCCAGCATAACATTATGTAATGTCTTGTCATGGATATTCAGACTGATGTAGAAAGGAGGAACATAACCATTGTCATTTTTTCCATCAACCTCTGAATCTAACATCAGCTCAAGTTGATCATCATCTACATTCACGGTGTCTGTGCCTACTCCTGGCTCTATATTCAATGCCTTGATCACCTGTGATTTGTAAGCATTTTTGTTCATTAGTTCTGTCAAAGGAATAGGAATCTTCAGTTTGGCCAATTCACTTTCCAAGATGAAAGTGGTTGAAGTTCTACTTTGGCTCTATAATTCTGATTTATCAGCCATAGTTTTCTCTGCAGTATTACTTGGATGACTTGTGGATGAAACCTCTGTTTGAGTTGTTTTTGGTGGATATTCAGGAGTTCTTTTTGCAAGAGTCTCTGAATTATTCTTTTTAGGAACCTTCTTAGGATTAGTACCTGAGGTGGCATAATTTCTTTCTCTCAGTTGGTATGACATATCAAGATCAAATCCATCAGGGACCTTGATTAAGGCCAAGCCTTGAGGAGGCTTGATATCAGAAAGAATTGTGTTATAAATATTATTAAAATGAATGGAATAGTCATGTACTATTTCCCCTTGATTTATTTTGATATTTTCATATTCAGATAAAATTTGGAGAGGGTTTTTCTTTACCTCCCATCTGTTGAGAAAACTTCAGTGAAAATTAGCAATATCAACAAGGCTAGCAACTTGTAATGATTTAAACCATTTTTTGACATCTCCAATTAGACTTTGTGCAACAATTATCATCTGGACATCTACCTCATCAACTTCCTTCAAATCAAAGTATTCATTCATTTTATCCACATGTTTTGCATTAAGGGGTCCAGTACCATCAAACTAAGGAATCCATGTTTGATAGTCCTGTGGCATGGCATGTAATGGAGCATCTAACACCAGGGGAGAATATATTGCTTCCATGAATGGTGGAGGAGGCTGAATGACAACCTGTGTGATTGGTGGGGAAGTGACAAAAGAGGTAGATGATGTAGAGCTAGGAGATACAGAATGAGTTTTTTGAGTATTGAGAGAAACTGCAACAATAGTAAGGGTAGAAAGTTCAATTGATTATTGAAAGTGGGCTTTATACAAAGCGTGATCAAGATTTGATACTAGGTCTTCTAACTTCTTAAGCTCTTGGAGAAACCGTTGATCAAAATCTATTCTAGGAGAAAGTCTTTAAGGGGTTCTAGGTTGGAGGATGGTTTGATCTAGGATTGTTTCATTCACAAAGCTATCAGATTTGGTTCTAAAAAGGCTCTTCTCAAAATGTAGGTCAAACTCGATGTCCTAGATTGTGACAAGCTTCTTTGGAAGAGAAGTAGCCCTATGAAGAGGATTGTTACTCCCTTGACCTTCTACAATGTTTCTTTTTTTGAGTAACTTTTCTGGATTATCTACTGTTGTTACAGGTTCTAGATCAGGATGAGATCTAGTGTGAATTATTTTAGGAGCCATAACCTTAAGCTTTAAGAAATCTATATTAATATATACAAACTTCAACAACCTCTTAATATTATCTCTTGAAAGTTAGATCTTTAATTGTTCAGAAATAAAGTTTTATTTATCTTGGGAAAAGAAATCGTAAGGATGGAAATTTTGTTCAGTTCCCAGTATGGTCGCCACTATGTTAGCACTCTGTAATTCCCAAAGGTTGTTAAGGGTAGAAGAAATTAACAAAGGTAACTTACCAAAACCACTTTCGAAATTGGCATCTAGCCCTACCAGTTTCAAAGAGGGATCTCTCTATAGGATTTAGATATGTTTGAGTTTTAGATATCAGGTAGTTGTAATAATCTAATTTTGTTGTTTTATTTATAAATATTTGGCTGAAAGTATTGCTTTAAACATCCATTGGGCTATGGGTTCTGTGTTAAACATTAATATCTGATTACATCTTTTATAATATTGTTTTACAGGGCGAGATAATAAGAATGTTGGATCTATTAGGATTAAATGTGGTGGAAAGATAGAACAGGTGAGATATTCAACTAAGTAAAGAAGTAATTAAAAATTTCTTCACTCAATATCAGATGAAATCACATGCAAATCGCTTAAACACCAGAAACAGAGTGCATGAGACAAATATTTTTCATTAACTTCCTTTAAACGATTAGAAACAGAAAACAATATGATTTACAGAATAAGATAAACATTAACAGAGCGAGATAAACATCACCAACATCCAAACGCAAGAATCATGTGAATCTTTCCTTGTATTACTAGTTGATCTTCTCAGAAAGATTACAGAGATAGCTTCCTAGGTGCAAACAATAAACCCTCAATACTTCAAAGTAAGAAGTATTTATACAATAATTACATTTGTTCCTATCATTAATGACTAGGATATGGTGGAATAAAAATCTAACTAACTAGATTACAAAATATAAACCAATAGGACTATTGATGATGCATTTGAATCCTAAGTGTTGATTTCTGGGAAAGTAGTTGCTGATTCATCCACTCGAATTTGACTATCTTCCTCATGTTGACTCAGATTTCCTTGCCACCATTACTCAAGTAAGGCACATAGGTCTTCCCATCTCTTTTGACTAGGGATGGAAACCTTCAGTATTCTTCTGTATGTTTCATCCATCTCTGTATACTTGGAAAAGGTAGTCTTGGTGATGAATATGTATTTTATCTCATGTTGGATGCTTAGGTACAACTGTAGAGTTTCTAAGAAAGCCTTGCTAGTTATGCTCCCTTGTATGCCTGCAAATTTAGGACCATCTTTCACTACTACTAGGATCTTCTGATTTTAGTCAGATAGGGTGATGAGCTTATCATTGATCACTAGTAAACCTAGAAGTCCCTTCTTGTGTAGTGAGTTGAACTTGCTGAAAAACCTCTGCACTCTAATGTCCATTGTTTGGGATTTCTCCTCCAACTGTAGAATAAATCCCTTCTTGGTCAAAACTTTTTTGGCCTCAAGGATTGTTTCTGTCATATCCTCAATTTCCAATGCTTCCAACTCTTATTTGGTCTTGGAATTCAAGAACCAGATGATTTATGTGGCCTCGGTAGGATTTTCTCCCAATTCTCCCCTTATCTTATCAATGGCTTGTCTAGCTCTCTGCACAAGTTCATGATGTTCAAACACAATTTGTATAAGGGGCCATATCTCTGTCATTAGCTGGTATATATCCATCCAAATGTTTTCCTTGGCCTCTGATAGTTTCTTGGCCATGTATGTCTCTTTCTGCAACTTATGTATTTCTTGGGTGAGACTATGTGACTTATGCATCTCAGTGTTGTAGCTCGATTGAAACATAGATTTCAGTTTCTGGAGGTTTATGATCTCTTCTTATAGTCTTTTTATTTCTTCTCCTTGTAGAGTCATGTCCTCCATTGACTCTGCCAATTTCTCATAAGCATCTAGGTTTGTTACTGGGATGGTTGATGGAAGTTCTGTTGTAGTGGTTGCTGATGTTGTACTGAATCCTGTGAGAGGAAATGATTGCAGTGGGATGACAACCATTGGAAAGCTATGTTCCTTCTCTTTGACTAGCTTATCTAGCTCAACTTCCATCTCCTTGATCTATGCATTCTGCTCCATGATTAATTTTAGCATTTCCTCTCACAGGATTCAGTACAACATCAGCAACCACTACANTTCCTCCTTGTGGCTTTCAGTCTCAGCCATCTCCTTCACCTGTGAATATTCAATGGCTAGGAGCTTTAGTTGTTTCCTTAAGGAGGCTATGTTAGTATTATTCTTCTTTAGCAGTTCCTCAACTTCCTTAACATTTGATGGATCATATCCAATTTTGAGTACCAACTTCTCCAGACATTTGATCTTGTTATATTTTGCTAGGGAGGATATCTTCTCCAGCTTCAACTGAGATTGGACATTGTTTAAGGAGACCTCCAACTTTGCAGCAGTCATGGAGGTATTTTCTAGGGTGGAGAAAATCATCTCCCCAGTCTGTCTGTGCATATCCATTTGATCAGCTGGATGCACCTCTTTGACATCGAATTCAAATGTGGCCCTCTTGTAAACAAAAACTAACTTGGGATGAGGAACCTGTGCCTGCAGGAACACCATATCCATCCTTCCTTTCTCTGTTTCCAAGGCAGATAATAACCTGCATTGTGTTGTCAATTTCTACTTCCAAAACTGTGCATAGGTGTTGTTGGTCAACAACTCATTCTTCTTTTTAATCAACTTACACTTCTCAAAAATATTAAGTCCTATAGGCTCCTATAAGGACTTAGTTGACAATGTGGTATCATTTTTTATTTTGGATGAGGAAGTGGACATTGTATGATGATTACCTGAGAAGAGTGATAAGTGTGCTCCTTCCATAACTATGGTGGACTAAGTTTCTTATTCTCTGGACCTGTTAGGTATATGGATGGTTTTGGTCCTCTTCCTGTAGACTTGGAAGTCTTTTGTTGAGACTTTTGTGACTGAGGGAGAGACTTATTTCCTAGCCCTCTTCTCTATTTGTACTTTTGGAGTACTGGTATGTGAAATGCTAGTTGGTGAAGGTTGTTTTTCTGTGTCTAGCATAGTGTTTTCTTCCCACTCGGTCTGGTTCATGAATTTCTCAATTTCAGGTTTGGGCACATGAGCAGAGGGAGAAATATTGATCTTAAGCCTGGTTTTTGCAATAATGCCACAAGGGTCATAGTGCCATGGGAACGGTATACTGAAATTCATTTCCTTTAGCATCTTTTTGGCTTCTTCCCCTGCAGCTTTGTTTTTGCAAATGAAAGAACCTATCTGACCTTTGATCCTGAGCTGTTGTTTCTTCTTGAAAGCTACAAAGTGAATATCATTTGAATTTATCATCTATCTGATATATTCCAGAGCAAATATCTTGACAGACAAATACTTTGGTAGCTTGTAAGGGGATAATTCACATCCGTAGATACTGATTTATGTATGATCCTGGTAGAGGTACCAGTCCTCTTTTTTATCTAGGTCTGACAAGTGTAGAATTCTCTAAATTTCCTCGTTTATCCTTGGTTTTGTTCTTCCACTAAGCATGCATACCACTGGATGGTAGAATTGTTCAATGAACTTCTTGAAGTTGAAATCAGATGAGTTCTTCCTCAGTATGGATGTCCATAAAGTCACAGGTTGAGGGTTACCATCTTGGTCCAACTTCTACTGGGATAAGGAGAATTTGTCTGCCTAGAAAAAGAGGAATAGGTACACCAATATTGAAGAATACCTGAACATACCTTCTGTAGAAAAATTGAATAGTTGTTCATGGATGTTGTCA
Source organism: Picea mariana (assembly GCA_032191745.1). Lineage (NCBI taxonomy): Eukaryota > Viridiplantae > Streptophyta > Pinopsida > Pinales > Pinaceae > Picea > Picea mariana. The sequence continues at coordinate 1,046 of JASDQU010435560.1, read as the reverse complement.
ACTTGAAACTGAATGTAGTCAAACTGTGTAGTATCCTTTTCCTCAGTGGAGAAAATGGATAGAAAACCCAGAATGGGTTCATCTACCCATTCATCAAAAAAATACCCTAGCAGGAAACATAGGGATGAGATGATATGGTTACCTTTGACTGAGAATATGGAGGAATGATATGGGGGATTATTTTTGGGTAATTGAGAGTTTTCTGGTAGGAAAAGTTCAAATATTTGAGCTCTCTACAGGAAAGACAATTTCTGTTATAGCTCAGTCAAAATTTCAATGGAGAAGGGGGAGGCAGAAACATTTTTGGGTATCTATAGTATTTTATTTATCATTTCAGGGGTGATGGTGAAAAGCGTTTCTCCAGGCGAAGAGAAAATGGCCCTTTGTCTGGGAAGGTAGTGAGCTTGGCATTTCAGGGAAAATTCGAGAAAATGGTATGTCTGGGGAAAAAGATACAATGGAAGATTGAACTCCCAGAGTCCGATTCCATCGCTTTGATCAAGAAAAACGCCCTTGATCCAGAAGTGTAATTTGAAGAAGTCGAATTCACACTTCAACTCTATAATTAAATAATCTTTATCGGCCAAGGGTATGCGATCTAGGTTGACAAGAAGAGGGAGGAAAGGATTTACTTCATTTTCGGTGGCTTTGGACTTGGGTGCCATGATCAAACTGATACCTGCAAACGAAAAAATGTCGTTAATTGTGTTTACCAAGTTTTAATGGAGGTTGTTGACTGTAAGATCAATGGAAGTTGTCTTGAGAATTGGAAATGATGGCGTCGACTGAGTCTGGATTGATGAACAGTGTAAAATGGCGAAAGAACGATGTTAAATGGTTGAAAGGGGTGTTCATTATGGAGCGGATGGTGAGTCAGACGGGTAACAGTAATGGCCGATTGAATTTATTGGCCAACAAATATATCGGATGTGATGTGGAGGGAATTGAATGGCCAATGGGTGGATGGAGTTGATTTGGAGGGTAATGGATGGCCAATGAGTGGATGGGATGTGGCGGGCGACAGGTGAGTGGAGTGTGACGTGTAG
>JASDQU010435559.1:57994-68427 GCA_032191745.1 Picea mariana | reverse complement strand
ACTTTTCACTTGAGACATTGTTCCAAAAATGAAAAAATTGTTGACATCTTCACCAAATTGCTTGGAAGAGAAAATCTCAAAAATTTCAAAATGATGCTTGGACTTACAAACACCCCTTCAGATTAAGGAGGGTAATTTTCAATACCTAATCCTCATATTATGGTAAATTGTAAATAATATAAATGTGAAGAGTCGTAGGTGATAGGAAGAGTCACACAAAATGTGAAGACCAACTCTCATTGAATGTATATTTATTGAGGTTCCATGTTAATGAATATCATCAATTGTGGAGTTACATTTTATTCCCATGCCTGGCCTATMAAGAGACTTACAAGTACTTCTASTTGATATTTTAGGACTTGGGAATGCCTACTTTGCCTTGGACTTCCATTTTTTAATCTATTGGCATKCATTTGCTCGAATTGTGGAAATAAGGACACTTTTGTTTCAAGAAAAATAGAATGTAGTAGTGGATTCATGGAAAAAAGTCAAAATGAATTATAAATCATTTAAATAAACTTTCTATAACATGATTTGGATCCTCAAGTTGGCCCCAACAATAATTTAAGCAATGATTGTGCGCATTTTCTTTCACTGTGAAAAACAGTGTCACGAGATAGTTTTGAAGGAAAACTATATGCATTTAGAGATGAAACGAGGAAATGTAAGACATGATCTACATGACCAACATAGAAAATTATAGAAAAAAAAACTATTTTCCTTATATTATGCATGTGAAATATTTTTACATGCATTTTCCTAGGGTTTACAAACTTTGTAGATTTTGTAAAAAGAGGGTAGAATTTGAGTACTTTTGCATAATAACAACTTTTAAGACTCAAATTGAAAATATGCAAATGTAGGAAGGTGGGGAATGAATCAATTTGGCCAAGAAATAAACCTTGAGTGTGCATTTTAGTGAAGCAAGGCAATTTTCGTCAATTTCGRTTAAAAAAACAAAAAGTTGACTTGGTAGATCATGTCATCAAAATGAGGCAAATTTGGGAATTATGGTATATTTGTTTTGTTAACAACACATAAACATATACACATTAGGTATCACTTTTTCAAAATGATGTATGTAATAATCATGGAGTGCATTTTTCTAGTCCCACTTACGCAATTTTGTAGCCTGCTTTATCAATAGACTTGCATATTTTTGAACTTAATGCAAATTCTACATCCTTGGTAAATTTTCATAAACTATGGAAATAAAAAGGGTTGTAATATAGCTCCTACTTCATGTATTATTTTTCATCTTAGCATGCACTAAGATGTTATGGATAAAATCTCTCATGTGGATAGGTGAGCACTCCCTCATATTTTCCCGTGATCTGAGACATGTTGTATGATAGAAAACAATAAATTTTTCCTCTAGATCTACTAGATTTGATCCTAAACTTGCAATAACAAGGAAAGAGAATGGTTCAAATCTGGTACTCAATGGTTTTCCCTGCGTATTCCTGGCTAATAGAGCTTCAAAAATATTGTTCCAGCTCTTGTTATAACATCCTCGGCCATCAACCCACTTGCCAGGAAATGCTACTTCGCAGAAAAAATCTCATACTTAAATATACAACATGATATTTATAAAGAATAAGAATTAAATCAAATTAATACATTTGACATGGATTTACTGCTATCATATAGACTTAAACAGAATTAACAATAATTCAAACTAGCCATGGAATACATGATAGTGTTACAAGTATCACAGAACATGCATTTTAATTAAGTACAGAATTAAAACACAAAATGATACTTATATTTGAAACTATAATACACCACCAACTACGTGCAGACCTTCCACAAACCTCCCAACCTTAGACTATGCTGCTCATCACTCTCAGCAGTAGGTCACCCCCGAGCTGGGACTAAGCTCCACTGGGCAAGGGAATCCTAGGCTAGGCAAGGTCAACGGAAGACACGTAGTTTATGAGGAAGGATTCTCTCCCAAGAACCACTTATGCCCACTGCTCATAGACTCTCATTCCCCACATTCCTATCCCACCCTAGGAGTATACACCTTCACTGTCACCAAGACAGTCCTTCGGCTGCTAAACCTCCCTTGCCTTGGGCTTCAGCAACAGACTGGACCAGAATTCTCCGAGCTCTGTGGCAGCTATAGGACTCCTTCCAGGAGTTCTCACTTTCTCCATGCACTCTCTCACCTGGAGAGAGATGCTCACAGGCCTGACAACCTGCTTCTTTAACCACAACCACCTCTCTCACCTGGAGAGAGTGTTGCACACAGGCCTGGTGGCCTGCTTCTTTATCTTTGTTCCAGCACAAGGAGGACAACAAGGCTCAGAAAGGAACGAATGACGTTATCCAATCACACTCAACCAAGGGACTGCATGGCCACAATAGCCCACAGTTATAACACACACGACATAGACAATTTCTCAGGTTTCACAGAAGACGCGGGTTGGCTTCAGAGGTGCATGGCTATGTAGAGGTCCAGTGTAGAGACAAAACGGTTCTCAGGAAGGATTCTAGAGAACTCGGGCAGAGTATGGAAGGTTCACATAATGACTCAGATGACAGATTTCGGGTCTCAGGTGCATGCGTGAACATTGAAAAGGATGAATACAGAGGCCACATAATTCACAGGAATACACCAGTTGAGTTCCGGTTCTGGTTTTCAGGATTGCGTGATAGGAAAATTAAGTAGAGGTCATTCATGGAATCCCACAGTTCAGACAGTCGATGACATAATGGATGATGAACCCCCATCTCAGCTCAATTATTGGATTAAATTGCATGTTCTTGGGCCGACACATGTCGCCCATGAAGCTGCATGCACTCCATCAAGTATGCATTCCCTTTTTCACACGTTGGGGTTGCATGTGTTGCCTCTCACAAGACTTAGGATAAAAACATACCTTTCACACCACTTTGGAATAATAATAAATTATTATTCCTAAGTACTTAATCCCTCAAGATTAGCCCCTCTTCCTACCTCTCATCCCCCTCTCCCTTACCCATACTGTAGAATCTTAGTGCCCCATCACTCTTTCTTCGTGGTCAGTTGGCACGCAACGATGTTTATTTATTATATTAATGATCTGCATAATTACATATACAAAAATCAAGCTACTACCCTTAACACTTAGGCTCTCTGGCCTAATAAACACATAAGCCCACCAGCTTATCAATACTAGGCTCACCAGGCTACAAAACATGATTACAATTCATAAACATGATTACAATTCATAATATAACTAGGGCACTACCGGGGGATATTACAATCCCCTCCCCTTATTTTTGCACTATCCTCAGTGCAACTCTTTACACAGAATCACCAAGATTTTCAAAATCTTCAAAAATATGTGGGTATTCTACCCGCATAGCATCCTCATGCTCCCATGTCGCATCCTCAGGACCATACCAAGCCCACTAGACCTTTACAAGCCCTATGGATCGATTCCAGAGCTGTTTTCTTTTCCGGTCCAATATGCGTACAGGATGGACTTGCAAGACACCTTCTTGCTCCACCTGAATCACATTCCAATCATAACATGATTAGCATCAGGTATATATTTCTTAAGCAATGAAGCATTAAATACATTATGTACAGTCGTGGATGCAGGTAATGCAAGCATATATGCGACTGGCCCAATCCTTTCTAAGATTTCAAATGGCCCACAAAATCTAGCTGCCAAATTGGTGCAGTTTCCCAACTTCAGGGAACTTCTATTGGCTTTTACTTTCAGGAAAACATGGTCACCCACTTTGAATTCCTTTTGGATTATGTTCTTATCAGCATAACTCTTTTGCCTGTCTTGGGCCACTTTCAATTCTACTTAATTTTTAGCATCTGTTCTTCCATTTCCTTGAGCAACTGTGGCCCAACTATTGCCCTATCAACTGGATTATCCCAACTCACTGGAGTATTTCACTTTCTTCCATAAAGTGCTTCAAATGGGCTCATCTTCAATGACACTTGATACCCATTGTTGTAGGTGAATTCTACCAAGTGTAGGTAGTCTTCCCGTTTATATGGTTTTCCCATCACATACATCCTTAGTATGTCTTCTATCACTCGATTCACCCACTCTGTCTACCCATCAGACTCAGGATGATAAGTTGTACTAAAGTTCAAATTCCTTCTGAACCCCTTGAATAACCTTTTACAAAAATTTGAGGTAAATTTCAGGTCTTTGTCAGACACAATAGTCTTGGGAATTCCATGCAATCGTGCCACTTCCTTCATAAAAATATCAGCAACATCCGCTGCCTTGTGAGTAGTCTTTAACAGAATGAAATGGGAAGCTTTCGTAAGATTTTCCACTACCACCATGATTGAATCATGCTGCTTGTCGATTCTCGGCTATCATGTGATGAAATCCATTGTCACCACTTCCCACTTACACTCAGTAATGGGTAAAGGTTGCAGCGACCCTGTTGGGTGTCTGTTCTCGGATTTAACCTTCTGGCACTCCATACATCTAGCGATGTATTCTACAATATCTTTCTTCATACTTGGACAAAATTAATGGCTCTTGACTGCTGCCATGGTTTTCTGATATCCAAGGTGCCCTGCATAAGGCACATTATGCATTTCATGCAAAATCATACGTTTCAAGTCCTCGACATTAGGTATATAAATTTTGTTCTTGTACAGAAGTGTTCCATCTGTTTCCAATTTATAATTTTCCACTTTCTATGGAATCTCACCTTGATGTAGCTTTGCTACCAACTCCATGTACTGCAAATCTTCATTTGCAGCTTCCAAAATTCTGCCCTTTATATCAGTTCGGTACATGCTAATGGTTGTAGCATGTAATTTGTGTACTCTTCTACTGAGTGTATCAACCACTTTATTCTCCTTCCCTTTGATATGCTTGATATCAAAATTATACTCACACGAAAACTTCAGCCACCTACTCTGCCTAGCATTCAAGGTTGGCTAATCAAACAAATACTTTAGACCATTGTGGTCTGTTCTCAGTTCGAACCTCCTTCCCATGAGGTAATGTCTCCATTTCTTTAGAGCGTGCACTATGGCTACCAACTCCAAATCATGAGTTGTATAATTCCTTTCGTGCTCTTTCAACTTTCTGGATTCATAACAGATTACGAATCCATTCTAACTGAGGACTCCTCCCATTCCTTCTTTGCATGTATTTGTGCACACCATGAAATCTTCATTTGGATCTGTGATCCTCATGATTGGAGCACTGGTTAACAGTTGCTTCAATTGTTAGAAGATTCTCTCACAATACTTTGTCCACTAAAACTTATTCTCCTTCCTTTGTAAGGAAGTGATAGGGTGAGCTATCCTCGAGAACCCTGCAATAAACCTTATGTAATAACCAGCTAGACAAGGATCTGACTTTTTTCACTTTATTTGGCGTTGACCATTCTTTGATGGACTCGATCTTCTCAGGATCTACAGCTATCCCTTCCTTTGAAATAATATGCCCCAAGTAATGGATATGCTCCTAATAAAATGAGCACTTGCTCAACTTGGCATATAATTGGTGCTCTCTTAGCACATGCAACACCATCCTAAGTTGTTGTTCATGCTCTTCCTCCGACTTGGAATACACTAGAATGTCATCTAGGAAGACTATGAAGAACTTGTCTAGATAGTCCCTGAATACGCCATTCATCAGGAACATAAAAACAATGATTGTGTTTGACAGCCCAAAAGGCACCACTGTGAACTCGTAATGACCATACCTTGTTCTAAAGGAGATCTTGCTAATGTCTTCATCCTTTATCCTGACCTGATGATATCCCGACCTGTTGACGGGCGAAATTGACCGCTCATCAACTGGAGGAGTGAATCTGGTCCGAGGTTGTCTAAATAACCCAAGCCATTTGGATTAATCCACTCCGACGGGTTTAGTGGCTACGTTGGCTGATCTAAGTCCTAGGAAAGTAAAAAAAAAAAAAACTAAGCTAAAGAAACTAATCTAAGTGAAAAACAGCTACTGCAACCTATATACAAATCTAATATATATTTACAGTTTTACTGGCTAACAGAATAATAGTTCTACTTATTAAATATACAGTGCATAGATATATTTATATTTTTATTATATGTACAATATTCACAAGTTGCAACTTTTTAATCAAAAGAAACTATGAAAATCATGTATGAATTATCTTATGACAGCGAAGCTAGTATTTTTTATTTTTATAACTTTTATGAAAAAGAAATGAAATGATAGCTATCTAACCAAGCAATAAAAATAACAATCTGTATTATATATCTATCTAAACTACAGAGAATTCTTATATTAATTGAACTATTAAAATAAAATAGCAAACTGACCTGAAATTATCATCTCCTACTTGTCCTGTACATAGGCATCTACATTCACTGTTCGATGAGGCCAACCCACACCAGATTTTCCAATACTTCGCATAAACACGAAGCAACAATGCTTTTGAATGCTAACGACAGAACATGTAAAGGATGTAGCACCAACAATTTTATAATTTACAAATGATTACATTAAGATAATTCTCACTGCAAAGATTTGTATATAATTGCTCATTTAATAAAGAAGATTAACCCTCTGTTCATTAAATTGAAACGGGATAATTGTTGTATGTAAAATGAGAGACATCAAATATGGACACTATTCAAATCTCATCACATCAACTTGTAACAAATTATGATATCTAAAGTAGTCAATAATTTGATTACAAATTGAAATGAACAAAAGTATGATATATTGAAGCTAAAGGCATACAAACATCTACTTTCATTCGAATCTGAGTAATCATCAATCCATAGTCTCTTCTCCCAGCAGTGATGGTTTTTGTTTACAAAAATAATACATATATAAAGGCCATAGGATGAAAACATTCCTTGTGGAAATTATCAAAACTGTTGCAAAAATTATGGGAATACAATCTCCCAAATTCCTGTTCCTATCTAAAACTAACAGCCTAATCCAAAACCATGTAAAGAAAAAGCATGTTCAAAGATGCCACAGTCGATCCAAATTCCTTTAAAATTCGTGTGTACCTGTCAATGCATAAGAATACATGCTGTTCAGATTGTATTTTAGTTGTAAAATCAAAACAATTCATATTTTCATAACTAGCTTACAGAATCTCACAATTCTGTAACTAGTTATTATTTACAAACAGAATCGTATTGTATCAATTCAATCATATCCGAAATAGATGCGATTGAGAAAACAAATCCTTTATGCTAATTCAAAGCAAACAAAATCATTTCAAAATCACTTTTGAAACACCATACCTCAGTTTCAGGGATTCGTTTTGAGCAAGCTTTTTTTTAATTGACAATGGCAGTGGCCACTTCTACATTTTTAAAGACAACAGAGCCTGTGGTCTTATAACTTGCTAACAGACTACTTGAAATATTTGTATTGATCAAGGGTTCACAGAAAGCTGAGGCACAAGGCTGGACTGGTGAAAGGGGTTCTGAGGCATAGGCCTGGAGAAGCCACAAATGTTTCACACTTGCAACCAGATCAAAACGCACCTTTTAGCCACAGAGAAAATTTGAGATTTGACCTCTAAAGGATGAGATATATCTCTGTAATGACCCAATTTCTGAGGAAACTGCCCATGGTGAAGGTAAAAGGGCTCATTTTGGTTCTGGGTTTTCAAGGGTTTGATCTAATTCAAAACCGTTTGCTCAGAATCGCTCACGTAAAAATGTGTCTCTAGAAGGCAATTACGAGGTTAGCCTAAGAAGTCTTCTCTGGCATTATTAAACAACAGCAAAGTTTGGACATCGTTGGGTTCTATTCGCACTATAGGAGCCATAGCTAATAACATAAAAAAAACAGGGTATTCGGCAATAAGGTTTGACAGAAAAGAAACAGAGCCATTTGCCCTGAGATTCCCCAACACAAAGCGAAGGCAACCCGAAAAGCAAAACAAAGCGTTAATGCTTATGCGTGCGAGGGTGGTGTAGCAATTTGGGACTATGCAAAACTATCATGTCGGCTGTACAATCAATAGTGCCTATTCAAATGATAACAGTGCATATCCAAAAAAGATTTTAACCAAATGAATTATCACATAACCATTGAAAACCATGGTATTCATAACCAAAAATCAATCCGAATGTTAAATAAACAATGTCATTTGCACGATTTTAAAAGAAACACCAATATGTCGAATATTGCATCGATGATTACATCAAAGACACCAACATGTCAAATGAACCATGATTTGACCCAAAATTAATGTGTTCAATAAAACCATTGCATCAACGATTTGATCAAAGACACCAAAATATCAAATAACCATTGCATCAACGAATTTATAAATCAAAACCATATTAACAATAGTCAAATGCAAAGTGAGTGGTGGTTTGGTACATATGAAATCAAGGTGTGTTTGAGACCACGGAGTAGTAACCAAATTCAAGTAGGTTCATGATAAACCAAATGATCATTAATCCTTTGATGTAATCAACATTAATTCTAACCGTGGGTTTTCACACTTGCAGTCGTGAAAACGAAAATGAGAAGCCAGTATGCAAAAGAGAAAGATAATGGTGTCATTTTTTTAAAAAGTTGTGACGAGTATTGAGGGTTCAAAACCCTTGTGTAGGCAGCTTGTAAGGAAAAAGATAGGAATTAATACAGTTGCCAACAATGGCGACACACTAGGAGAAGCAGTTATCTCTGCCAAACGAACAAGTCCAGATTAGGATAATGAGAAAAAGTCCAACTCGAAAACAACCAGAAAATTGTTTGAACATCATCATCAATCATAAAAATTCCAGCTTGTTATTTTAAAAGATGAAAACTGATAACAATCTTAACAAAAGCGAGTCACGATATTAAGGGTAAAATATCCAATACTGTTGACAGATCCACTGCTACCAGCAGGCGTCCATAGCCTCGACAGGGTTGCCAATTAACCCACTCCTATATCCGTATCCTGCCAAGAAGTTCCAGATCAGAATAAAGGGCATTTAAGTTCAAGAGATTCCATATCTGAAAATTTTCATATACCCGACATTGCTTCACTACCAGCGGGCCTGTTCAGTACCCCGGCAAAGTTATCTTGGCGTCATGCATGCATTTACCCGCTGCCAGCAAACCTGTTCAGTATCCCGGCGGGTTTACAAGCACTTCCCACAACTCTTTAATGATTTATTTGGTTTTTTAGAGATTTTAATCGAGCGGGGTGACGTTGAAAATTGTGATATTTTGGACATATTTTAATAAATTACAGACCTTGAGAGAATTCTTTAACTGTCCTTCATTAAGATATAGACATAGTTTATTGATACACCGACCTTCGAAGGCGGGGAGACATCTCTGAGTTGTTCTCTTAAGGAACAGGGACAGTGTAAGAAGAAATTTTTATGGATAATCATGAAAAGATTCAGTTACAGATTGAAATCAATAAATGCTTTTTAAACAACAAGCTTTCTTTAAATTGGTTGTAAACTTCAGAAAAATATCATAATTGATGTTTAAACAACCTTCAGCAGTCATTTCAGAGGAGAAATTTTTTTGTTCTCTTTGTCCAAACAGTTCATGATGCAGGCATGTGTGTTTCAAAAATAAAGACCGACAAGCATAAATGGAAACAAAACACACCAGTGAAGAAAAATTAGAAAGCAAAGAAATCCAAACAAAAAAAATATGTACAGAAGGGGCATCTGAAAACATCATGTAAAAATCCCTTGGGAGACTGAAAGAAAGTAAAAAAATCTTGTTTGATGTGAAAGCAGTCCTACTCATGGTACCTTGGGTCAGGGTTGATTTAGATTTATTTATCTCTTTAATTTCCATTTAATATTTTCATGACGATACTGCGTTTTTTGAAAATAAATATTCAACTAAAAGCAAAGAGAAAAATATCAAGCGGACTTCCCTGATAACAGTCGTATTATGGTTCTCGTGGTGTGCCCACTTGCGTTCATGACTGCATTATTACAAAGAGAAATAGTGAGAAATAAAACTGCAAGAAAACCTATTCCTAAACCTACCCTAACTATTAAACCAATCAGGATACTACGTGAAGTCATGTTTCCAATGTAGCCATCGAAGTAACTCCAATCCTGCAATGGAAACAAAATCAAACATTATTAATAAGAATTGTAATATATCAACAAATGACAAAAACATATCACACTTACCTTCATAATCATCATCTAAAAACAAAGTAAGCATGATCTTACCATTCCCTTGAATATTCTTGATGTATGAATCCTCCAGCCATTGTGCAATCGTGTCATGATAAGGGTCATAATGGCATGGGCGAGTGTAAGTAAGTTTGAAAAACTTGTCAAGATTACGAGGAAATGAAATAACCATTAGCCAAGGCTGAAATGCCCCATCCTCCTGACAATTCTCTAAGTGTTCATTAATTTCTTCACATGGAGGATCTAAAAGAAATATGTCACGCCTACTTCCAAGATACTTAGGTAAAAAGAAAGCAAGCACAACTTTGTCTTTATTATGAATTTTTTT
>JASDQU010435558.1:55746-67960 GCA_032191745.1 Picea mariana | reverse complement strand
CCATTGACCATCATTTCGGGTCTTCAACTTAAACTTGTCATACTGCCTCTCATTGGAAAGGGCACGATGAGTTCTAAACCTCATGTTTTTAACAACCATCTGACCTATTTTTCATAAATCAATCATAGGTATAGATCAATCTCTTTTGTCTCTACGAATGTTGCAGAAATCGAATTCTGTAGAGGTGCTTCCTTCAAACCATTTACACGTGACCATTTTCGCAAAACCACGAGCTTATTAATTTAAGCGATGTTCTCAGCGCCTCATTGCTTATGTGTTCGTAACCCATGACCGGGGGCTGGAACCTAGTCCTTTGGTACTTTGGCCTTCGAGCAATTTCTCTTTCATCCAATCTTTCGAAGTTTCAACTTCCTGAAGTGGTTACCTCTCACAAGGGTTGATCCGATCATTAGCACGAATCTCAGAACCAAATCAACGGTCTAGCTTCAATCCTTACATATCCTTCCATTGCTTAATCCAACGGCCATGACTTAATCAAAGGTTGAGATGGGCGACCATTATTTACTTAGAGTCTTCAAAGTTTCAGAGGTCCAAGTAATTGTTGCTTCGATTTCCTTTGGAGTTGGTTAGTGATGAAGTGGTCAACATGGGATTGCTTACGTCATCTTTCCACTACGTTTTGATCTAACAGTCATGTGAGAATCCGAAGGATCTTAGATCAATGGTTAGCATTGACTTTGACCTTCGGTGCTTTGGGTAGTTGTTGGTTTCCCTCTAAGGACAAACTCTCGGASTGACGTAACTTGCTGACGTCACTGCTAACTTGGCACTGGTTGAGTGGTTGCCACGTGTCACTTAGATTTGTGACTTACGTAACCTAAAGTGCCCATTGGACCTTGACACTTGTCAYCATCTRATTGCGCCATATGTCCTTGTTGACATGGTGTTGCTGATGTGGATCTCCTGACGTGGTACATGTCCTCCTTCTGGCCCTAGGTTCATATGAATCCTTGATCCAACGACTGTGATCAGCTCTTAGATCAACGGTCCAGATTTATTTTGGCCTTCGGGACTTCCGGTTATTCGCTTTTCCCACTTCCCAATTCTCTTGGAGTGAGATTCCCCAAATAAACCTAGAGTAACTTGATTTCATCTAACGATCGTTCTTTGATGCAAAAAGCTTAACACGATCCAACGGTTGTTAGGATTTTGGCTATTTTGGGCTCCTGTGAATCCTTGATTCAACGACTGTGATCAATTCTAGATCATTGGTCTAGATTCATTTCGACCTTCGGGACTTTGGGTTATTCGTTTTTCCCACTTCCCAATTCTCTCGGAGTGAGATTACCCGAATAAACCTCGAGTAACTTGACTTTATCTAACAATCCTTTGACGCGAAAAGCTTAACACGATCCAACGATTGTCGAGATTTTGGTTATTTCGAGATCTCGTGAATCCTTGATCCAACGATTGTGATCAGTTCTAGATCAATGGTCTAGATTCATTTCGACCTTCGGGGCTTTGGCTTATTCGCTTTTCCCACTTCCCAATTCACTTGGAGTGAGATTCTTTGAATAAATCTCGAGTAACTTCGAGATCTGACGGTCTCGGTTTGTCCTGAAATCTACATCAATGGACAATATTCTTCCTTGATTTTTTTGTAGTTTTACTATGGGGTTTTCAATCCTGATCGCGTTTCTGCAATGCACTTTCCCTTCTGAGTTTTTTGGTTTTGTATTGGATTCTAACTGGTCGAGATCATTGATCTGTTGGGAATTCGACTGCGATAGTGTTTCTGCATTGCGTTGATCTCGTAAAATCTAATACGCTGCCTCTCCTGAGCTTTAGGTAGATTCCTAAGTTTTGTACTTGGATTCTAACTGATCAAAATCATTGATCTGTTGGGAATTCGATCCCAATAGTGTTTTTGCGTTGCGTTGATCTTGTGAAATCTAATATGCTGCCTTTCCTGAGCTTTAGGTAGATTCCTCTACACGTTGTTCATAAAAACTCGTCATCACATCATAATGACATTGGTTGTTGACATCAATGACAATATGTCCAATCTCCCACTTTGTCATTGAGGGCAACACACCAATTTCATACACAAACTCCCCCCGTGATGATGCTTCTCTCCTCTGAAGCTACTCTCCCCCTTTGAGATCAATGGCAAAGGGTTGCTCCCCTTATGATTAATCTTTGTTGTCTGTATGTTGTTGACCAAAATTGAACTTGGGTAACTCCCCTTGCAATCATGCTCTGCCTGCCATAACTGAATGGCTCCCCCTGTCAATCTGCTCTCTCTGCCTCTGACTACTTTCCCCCTTTGTTTCTAAAAGGGTAGCTCTTCCCAACAAGGTCTCTCCCCCTGTCATCTCTACTGTACAATGCTTTAAATTCATCCGAGAGACTTTTATACTCTGCTTGCCTCATGACGACAATTCTTTGTGCAACAAGTAACTCCACTCATGTTCACCTGTTCAATGTTTGCTATCCACATTTGTGAGTGTCCTGGTTTCTTGACCTTTGTTCTCTGATCTTCTATTATTCCAACTTCATTTTTCTTCCATGTTTCATTTACTCTTCTTGTTGTATTGTATGAAGCATTTCTCATTGTCCGTCTCCTTGAGTTCCAACAGTCTCGGGCTTCGTGGCCAAATCCACTACAATTGTAGCATCTCATAGTGTAACAATGTTCAACAATATGTCCAACAAGATTGCATTTCCAACATCTTACAATGTTGTTGAACCTACCAACTTGTTTTCTTCCATGATGCCTACAATCCAAGGTTTTATGACCACATTCATTACAAGAAAAGCAATGACCATAAAAAACACTTTCATACCTGCCCCTTTGATTCATCCTTGAAGGTGTCTCTCTTCTAAACTTGCTTTTAGGTGTAGGAGTAGCTTTTTGATGTCTTCCCCAATCTGATCTTCTGAAGATTGTAGTGTTGCTTTTATTCTTTGAACATGAAGGACTTGCATCAGACCTGTTTCCACCCTTTACAAATGAAGGCCCGCATTGAACCTATCTTCACCCGTTACCAATGAAGGACCCACATCAGACCCGTCTTCACCCTTTACAAATGAAGGACCTGCATCAAGCTTCATAGGAGTACCAATTTCTTCCTTGTTGTAGCCAAGACCAAATTTATCATTTGGTTATCTTTGACTATCCAAGGTCTCATCCAAGATCATAGAGCTTTTCAAGAACTTCTCAACTTTCTTTCTAAGATTCACAACTTTGGCTTCTAGTTTATGACATGACTCCTCCCTTTCTTTCAACTAGTTCCTCACTACCTTCTCTCTTCTTTTGGCTTCTTCAAGTTAGGTCTTCAAATTGACATTGCTTTCTCCTAGTTCTTTTAGATCTGCAAGGTTTCTGCTAAGTTCATCATCTTCCTTCTTCTTTTCTTTTGCTTCACTGATTTCATTCTTCAATCTCTTGATCTCTTCTTCTTTTTCTTCTAACTGAATATCTTGTTCAGATGTGACCTTTTCGTTGTCTTTGAGCATTTCCTTTATTTCCAAGATATGCTTTTGATTGCTAAGCTCATCATCTTCCTTTTTCTTTTCTTTTACTTGACTGATTTCATTCTTCAATTTCTCGATCTCCTCTTCTTTTTCTTCTAACTAAATATCTTGCTCATATATGACCTTTTCATTATCTTTGAGCATTTCCTTTATTTCTAAGATATACTTTTGATTCTTTTCAAGAAATTCTTTATTGTACTCAATAGTCTGAATAATCATGGTGATATTTGTATTCACCAAAACTCCAATCAATTTTATGTTTAATCTTTTTTGATATTTCTACTTTTATTTCTTCCATGGGATAAATGCTAACATAACTTTTTTCTATTGTATCTAAATCTTCTTCTTTATTTGCACGGGAAAATTCAATATCAACATTATTGCAATCAAAAGATTGTGGAGAGTCTTTACCTTTATTGATGGTTGAGTCTTCATTCTCATCCTTGATAGGAATGTCTTCTGTGTCTTATCTTTTGATTTGATACATCTTCTCTAACTTCAGCCATAAGTCCTTGGCGGATGTGCATAGTCCCATGCTTGCTTTGACGATATTTGATAGTCCATTGAGAAGAATCTTCAATGCCACTTCAATGTTCTTCCTTACTCTTCTTTGCGCTGCAAACTTGGATAGATTCTTCGAGGTAGTTAAGTGCCAGGGCTTACTTGTTAGAATATAATGGATGTGCTCATTTTACCATCGACAATATCACTATTATCACCCAACCATAGGCCGAAGCCACCCCTCTAGCACCTTAACCTTGACAGAGAATCACTCCGGAAGCAAACCCTAAGTTAGATAGCTAAACAAAGGGTAGCGCACCTTTCCCCAAGGATAGCGCACCAAACAAGAGCTGATCAGATAATCCAAACCATAACCAAGAGATAGTCCAAGCCAAAACGTAATCTGCTAGCTGCAGCAGCTGCAACAACAACTCTCCTCCAAACTTGCGCACAAAACTGGGCAATTGCAGTTCGCACAAGTGAGCTCTGCAATTCTGAGAATGCCTGCCAGAATGAAGACTGGACTCCTGTATTTATACTAATTCTAGCTAACTGCCTGGGATAACTTCTCATTTTGGGTACCTATTTACTCAGTGTATAATATTTCTTCTGGTCGACTTCTTCTCTTGGAGGCCAATAACCTATACAAATTATCCTCTTGAGCCGACTTGTCTTATAGGGTTATTAGCCAACTCATTAGGGTTTCTTCTTGCTTCCCAGAATATTCTATTCTCGTCAGGTTTACACATGGAGGTAAATACCTCCCGCAACTACCATAATATTAACACTCCCTCTTAGCTAGGGAGGTATTACAGGTAATGGTCTTGAGCACAAACATACCATTCACCTGGTAGCATCAACATAGTTGTATAGACTATCTCATGACTAGATCATGAGCACCATCATCACCATCAGTGTCATCAGCTGCATCATCTCTCAAAACCATACTCTATCTGAGTAATTAGACATGATGTTGGATAAGTCACTCACGCCACAGAGTGACACAAGAGCCATTCTTCTAATCTGGACATATGTCCTAGAAAAATAAATGTCCTGAACCATTGATCATCCATCTAGCTGATAATCATTTTCAACACTGCTGATATTCTTCAAGGCAATCAGAACATTATCATTCAATAGAACACAACTGTGTCTATCCATAGTAGTACACAACTACAATCCAGTGGTACACTACCACACCAAGTAGCACATAGGTACTTGATTAGTGACATATAGTCACAAACAATGGAACACATCCACCACAATAGTATACATCTACTGTCTAGAGACATACAGTCTTCATAACAATCATCTGATATCAACATGCACAGAAACAATGTTATGATATATGCTGAATCATCTGGGCCATTCTTCAATTCACATCTGTGAGATTTTGGAAGAGCATCTGCCCTCAAAAGGTAAAACATCAATGATGAGCTATCTGGACTATTCTTCTCAAGCAAGGAAGAATATCTGTCCTGATTTCTGAGTTTGGACCATTCCCCACCCTGGGCCATTCCTTCGACACTAGACAAAGTGTACCGTGGAGAGAATGAGTCTGCCCTAAGGATTGTTTGTCCCTGATTGCTGAACCTGGACCATTCCCCACCCCGGGCCATTCCTCCGACACTAAACAAAGCGCAACTTGGAGAGAACGAATATGCCCTAGGGAATGATTGTCCGGACTATTTCCTAAGGAAATCACTGTCCTGCACCAACCTCCAAAACGAACCATCCCCCATGTTAACCACAATGGGAAATCACTGTCCGGTGAGGCGGGCAAGTCTTCTTAAGTAATCATTCTGATACAATATCTCTGTTATAGAAAATATTCACTACGCTTTTGCTGTGCATTGGAGGGTCTCCACCAAGTTGTCTTCTTCCATCTACATACAAGGGTCTCTTTCTGGTATGCTTCAAAGTCTTGAGGTTGCTCTTCATACGCTCTTTGTTCAATTGCTATGGAGAACAGTCTTTGCATTCATCTGATGTAGAACTCCAACCCATGGACATTGCGGATGATAGAATGACTCATGTAGAGGTATGTTTGGTTTGCTGGAATGAGTAATCATCATAGTTTTCTCCCTCCATCTGGGAGAACCTCTAGGTCTAGATCTCACAATGCTTTCATTCATAAGTATTCCATACACCGTTCTTCATCACAAATTTCAGTTCCTTTGCTTGATTGCTTTTAGTGAGTTCATATTAGGTTGATAATCTTGTGATTCTTGATACAATCACTGGTTGTTCTGGCTTTTCTTTATTTTTTGGAATCTTCATGTTCTTCCTCGTGTTTCTTTTTAGCCCTTGGGTCCATGGAGTTTCTTATAGATTCCATGCCCTAGAGATTCCACTTCTTTCTTTCATCATAGGATCACGGATGTGGATGGACAACCGAGGATACTTTAACGCTTCTCTTCGAAGAAGACTTCTTCTAAGGTCGAACTGAACACGTACTGCCTTTCATGGCTGCTACCATGGATATATACTTCATTATCTTCAATGGATCATATGATTAGCTCCCTCCTAATCTTTGCTTCATGTATGAGTGCATGTTTTTCTTTTGGAAATATATAATCAGCTCCCTCCATAATCCACGCTTCCGTCTGCATCCTTATTGCCTTTTGCAAGGTGTCATAAGTCTTCCTCCAATTTCTTCTTGATTGCTTCTTCTCTTTTACTTCAAGATTGATTCTGATTTTGGCTTATCTTGCAGCGATTACTTATGTAATAACTTCCACATGAATTGTTTGATGTACTTCATCCTTTCATTTGTATTGTCCGACTTGTAGTCATAATGATAGCAATCTTTTTTGTTTCTTTCATAGGTATAGTTTCTCTTTGAACACATTATCTTCTAAGAAGTAGATATGCAAGATATGTACAGAAAACATGGTATGCACAAGAACTATGAAGAGTATTGTTACCTTGTCTTAGAAGCAGAAGTCTGTTTTATCCTGCTTGGTATTCTTTGTAGGTTCCTTTTCTTCGGCAACTGATGCTTCGCGTGTCCCCTTCCTTTCCTTTAGCTCGGGACAATGATTCTTGTAGTGACCATACTTTCAATAGTTGAAGCATTGTATTTCTGACATGTCTTTCTCTTGATTTGGCTTCTTCCTTGAACCAAACTTCCTTTTGTTCCTGAAATTCTTGAATCTTGCTGTAAAGGTTCGATCATCGTACTTCTTTTGGGGTTTCTCTTTTGCACTGATCCTTGATTCTTCTTGAGCACAACAAGTCCAAAGTTCTTCAAATGTAGGATACTCCTTCTTTGTGTTCATGCTTGCGACAAATGCATCCCATGTCTTGGGAAGACCATTGAGTACTATGTTTACCAATTCCTTCTCTGAAATGATCTCTTCAATAGCTTGTAGTTGATCTCTTAACTGGGAGATTCTCACAAAGTATGATGTTATGCTGTCATCATCATTCATATTTATGTCACAAAGCTCATTCTTCAGACTCATTACTTGTTCAATGTTTCTGACTGAGAAGAGGTTTGTTAGGGAATCGTACATCTTCTTCGATGAGTCAAGATGGGAGATGTAGGGTATCAAGTGGTCTTTTATAGAGTCCACTATGATACTCATGGCATTGATGTCACCGTCTTTGAATTTCTCCATAACTGCAACGTTCTGCGATTCCTTCTCTTTTCATTCTTCAAACTCTGGTTCCACGATCTTTCCTTTCACGATATCCAACACTTTATTCTTGGCAAGGATGAGGTCAATCCTTGTATTACACGTTCTGAAGTTAGAAGCTCCATCTTACTTTTTTTCTGAGTTCATAGAGTAAGTCATCGCTGCTTTGACTTGGTCAACCCTAGATTTGNGTCTTTGAATTTCTCCATAACTGCAACGTTCTGCGATTCCTTCTCTTTTCCTTCTTCAAACTCTGGTTCCACGATCTTTCCTTTCACGATATCCAACACTTTATTCTTGGCAAGGATGAGGTCAATCCTTGTATTACACGTTCTGAAGTTAGAAGCTCCATCTTACTTGTTTTCTGAGTTCATAGAGTAAGTCATCGCTGCTTTGACTTGGTCAACCCTAGATTTGACCAGAAACTCAAACTTGACATCTTAGCTTGCTGAGCGTACCAGGAGGTGCGCTAGGCTAGGGAACACTAATCTATCTAAAAATTAGGTCAATCCCTTCACTTAAGGTGCCTCAACGAGAGGGTTAGGGTTTCTGCAACTGCACCTGCTAGTAACCCTAGCAAAAGTGTTTTGGTGATTGCTCCTACTAGAAACCCTAGCGGCAGTTCTTCAACGAGCTTAATATCCTCATGGCTATGCTCCCTTCCAGTGGTTAGACTGAATGAAGGAGGGGTGGGCCCATAGCCTGTTAGAATATAATAGATGTGCTCGTTTTACCATCGACAATATCACTATTGTCACCCAACCATAGGCCGAAGCCACCCTCTGAGCACCTTAACCTTGACAGAGAATCACTTCGGAAACAAACCCTAGGCTAGATAGCCAAACAGAGGGTAGCGCACCTTTCCGCAAGGATAGCGCACCAAACAAGAGCTGATCAGATAGTCCAAACCATAACCAAGAGATAGTCCAAGCCAAAATGTAATCTGCTAGCTGCAACAACTGCAACAACTACTCTCCTCCAAACTTGCGCACAAAACTGGGAACTGCAGTGCGCACAAGTGAGCTCTGCAATTCTGAGAATGCCTTCCAGAATGAAGACTGGCCTCCTATATTTATACTAATTCCAGCTAACTGCCTGGGCCGACTTCTCATTCTGGGTATCTATTTACTCAGTATATAATATTTCCTCTAGCGAACTTCTTCTCTTGGAGGCTAATAACCTAATACAAATTATCCTCTTGAGCCGACTTGTCTTCTAGGGTTATTAGTCAAATCATTAGGGTTTCTTCTTGCTTCCCAGAATATTCTATTCTTGTCAGGTTTACACATGGAGGTAAATACCTCCCGCAACTACCATAATATTAACATTACTTACTACTGAATCCCAAACTTTAGATCCTCTTGACTTCAACATCTGTTTCATATTTTCTCTTCATGAAGAATACTTTGTTCCATCAAATAAGGGAGCTTCCTTTGTGGAGAGAGCCATTTGTCCACCCATTTATTCAAAATCTACGTTCTAGTGTTTAAACTGTGCCGAAGGCACCTGCTCTCATACCAATTGTTGGTCACACCAACCACACTAAGAGGGGGGGGGGTGAATTAGTGTGTGGACTTTTACAACTTTTTTTGTATCAGGTTATCAATTATTTCAAAACATATTTTTACACATCATCATTGTAAGATTGTATGTAGCCATTCACCAATGACATCTGTCGATAATTAAGAGCAATCAATTCATAAGAACAATGAACACAAGAGATATCATATGTCTGAATAAGCTTTTATATCTGTGAC
Organism: Picea mariana; assembly: GCA_032191745.1. Taxonomy (NCBI): domain Eukaryota; kingdom Viridiplantae; phylum Streptophyta; class Pinopsida; order Pinales; family Pinaceae; genus Picea; species Picea mariana. Next base: position 58,563 of record JASDQU010435558.1, on the reverse strand, counting down.
TACAATCATGAGGGTTTTCCCAGCACCAACTATTTTTTTTTCGAGCACCAATTGAAGTAAGGAGCACCAACTCGAAGGAGAGCACCAACTCTGAAGCAAGACTGAGCTTGTCGATAGAATGCAATCTATCCAACTAGAATTGATATAGTAGTACAACCAACCCAAATACCAATCATCCATTTATTGAATCTGCTCCAGCTCATGATCAGAGGTCTACAACAAATGCTCATCACCCGACTTCATCTTCTTCTCTGAAATTCGCACTTTCTTCACTTCATTTTCCCTTTGAAATTCACACTATACTAGAAATCACCGACCTCAAGTGCATATCCCCTTATTCATTCACTCACTCACTTTTTCAAATGAACCAAACATAGTTGTATTTATACTCTTTCGTGCTCAAGCCAAGTTTAGTTTTAGGGCCGATTTGTGCCACAAGTTACAACTAACTTGCCCACTTACAACAACTTTGGGACCAATGCATAACCACCATTGACCATCATTCCTAGTCTTCAACTTAAACCTCCCATACTGCCTCTCACCGAAAAGGGCACGATAAGTTCTAACCTTAATATGTTTTCAACAACCATATGACTTATTTTTCATAAATCGATCACATGTATGGATCGATTTCTTTTGTCTCTGCGAATGTTGCAGAAATCGAATTATGTATGTTGAAATATTGTAACTACAAAGAGTATTCTATTTATTATTGATGTATTATTCATTAGATCAATCCCCTTTTGTGGATTGATCATGTCAGGCATTGTAAATAACCAAATCCCCTTTTGTGGATTGGTAAAACCCTAATTGTAATATGCTAAATCATAAGTTGACCCCCAGAATATATTAAAGTGGTTATAACCACCCAGAATGAGAAGTTGGCCCTGCCAGTGAAAAGACACCTCAGTTCAACACCTACCAGATTGTATAAATAAGAGAGGCGAGCGCCTCATTTGTTCATTCACTCACTTGTTTATCAGAGCGCAAGTTTGGAGCTGTTGTTGGAGAAGAAGGATGAGAGAGAGAGACACATACTTGGGAGAGAACTTTCTGATTGTTTGGTTCATTCTCTTGGCATTGTATTGGCTATCTATATTAAGGAAGTTTTTGGTTGGTTTTCTCCCCCATGAGGGTTTCCCAAGATAAATGATGTGTCTCTTGTGATTGTGTATTTCTCATTGATCCTATCTATGCTATGGTTATCTAGTGAATTGAAAAGAAACCTAATAATAGCTTAAACCTTAACATGGTCTCAGAGCTAAGCTGAAGAGAGCATCTTTCACAAGAAGAAGAAAAACGTCGCTATTGCTATACATGGAAATTAGGGTTTTTATTGATGAAGAATTTCAGCCCCAAAACCATCTAGAAAAGTGTGTCCTACCTCAAGGAACACTTTGGCATCTTCAACGCACCTTTTCAGTGGCTAGATCTCCCGGAAAGTGAAATCCTATTTTTCACCAGTACCAGAAGTACCAGAAAACTAGAAGTACCAGGAAACCAGAAGTACCAGAAAATCAGAAGCACCAGTCCAGAATTCCAGAAGTACCAGATCTTCCGGAAAGCGAAACCTAAGTTTTCACCAGTACCAGATGTACTAGAAAACTAGAAGCACCAGTGCAGAATTCCGTTGGTCAAGTTTGAAGGGGTAAAAGTTGGATTTTCTGAAATCTAACCACACCAGGCTACTCGCCTCAACCAAGCGTACCTCCTGGTAAGTTCATAATTCAATTTTGAGCATTTTCATTTTTTGGTCATTTTCCTAGCTCCAGGTAAAAGATCTTTGCAAGCACTAAGTTTGTTGACAAGCTAGAAGGTGTGGAAAAATTTCGTGCCTGGAAGTATAGGATTGGACTCATTCTTGAAGAGAATGACCTAGCAAGATTTATTAAAGAAGATGTACTAGAACTTGCCGATGCTGCAGCTAAAGCAAAACACCAAAATAACACAATTAGGGCCAAAAGAATCATTGCAAATTTTATGAAAGATCACTTGATTCCTCAATTGTCTTCAAAGAAGACTCCAAAAGAAATGTTTGATGCCCTAACCAGATTATATGAAGGAGAGAACATTAATCAAAAGATGAATCTAAGAACTCAACTCAAGAATACAAGGATGCAGAAAGGAGAAACGATCCAGGAATATTTCTTTAGAATTTCAGAGTTCAAGAACAACTAAAAGAAATTGGAGATACTATAGACGAAGACAAACTCATAATGACAACCCTTAATGGTCTCACAAGACCTTGGGATGCATTCATTCAAACTATTTGTGCCAGAAAAGAGAAACTACAATTTGACAGTGTCTGGGAAGAATGTATTCAAGAAGAATCAAGGGTAGCAAACCGAGAAGATTTTCTATCAAGAGATGAAGATCAAGCCCTAGCTACTCACACTAAAGGAGGATGAAATAAGTCTTACTTCCAGAAATAAACTCATAAAGAGTGTCACCCCCAAAACAAATTCATACATAAAGAATCTCAACCAAGTAGATTCTACGAGTTTCAGAAAGGACAAAGAAAAGGAAAAGATTTCTCATCCTACCAATGTTACCATTGTGACAAGATGGGACATATTACAAAACATTGTCCAGCTAGACGAGAATAATACAAGAAGAAAAACAAGAGGTATCATGCCCATGCTGTTGAAGATGAAGAGCGACCCACAAAGATGATAAAAGAACAAATTGAAGAACATGTCTTAATCTCGTCCCTCTCAGGATCAGTATCACTTGGTGAGGACACTTGGCTCATTGATAGTGGTGCTTCCAAGCACATGACATGTCCAAGAGACATTCTCTCTTTCCTTTTAGAAAATA
>JASDQU010435558.1:22323-39895 GCA_032191745.1 Picea mariana | reverse complement strand
CTAGAGAAGGAGCCTACCTGCTTTGAAGAAGCCATTCAGAAGAAAGAATGGGCAGATGCCATGACAGAAGAATACCAATCCATCATAAATAATGATGTATGGAAATAGTTCCCAGACCGAAGAGCAAGGATGTGGTATCTTCCAAATGGATTTTCAAAATAAAACATGCTGTTGATGGAAGTATTGATAAGTATAAAGCAAGGTTTGTTGCTCGTGGATTTTCTCAAAAGGAAGGGATTGACTATGAAGAGACATTTGCTCCTGTAGCCAGATACACTTCGATCAGAACCATCATAGCCCTTGCAGCTAATATGAAGTGGAAGTTACACCAGATGGACGTGAAAACTGCCTTCTTGAATGGTGTCATTGAAGAAGAAGTGTATATAGAACAACCTCAAGGATTTGAAGTTGAAGACAAGAAGACTCGTGTGTGCAAGTTGAAGAAGGCTCTGTACGGATTGAAGCAAGCTCCTAGAGTTTGGTATGGAAGGATTGATAGTTTTCCGACGAGTTTGGGCTTTACCAAGAGTAAAGTAGATTCTAACGTTTACTTCAAGGTTATGAATGATGAGCCTGCTATATTGCCGCTGTATGTGGATGACTTATTCTTAACTGGAGAAGAAAAACTCATCACTGGATGTAAGAAGAAGCTCATTGCAGAATTTGAGATGAAAGACCTTGGCCTAATGCACTATTTTTTAGGTCTCGAGGTCTGGCAGAGCTCAGAGAGGATCTTCCTTAACCAAGGGAAGCATGCAGTTGAAATCCTGAAGAGATTTGACATGTTGGAGTGCAAGTCCATGAATACACACATGGAAACAAAGTTGAAGCTCCTGGTTGACACTTCATTAGAATTGATTGATGCTATGCTGTACAGATAGATCATTGGATCATTGATGTATCTGAAGAACACCAGGCCAGCTATCTGTTTTTCTATGAACACCTTGAGTCAGTTTCTAGTAGATCCCAGACGTGTTCACCTAGTTGCTGCCAAACATGTGATGAGGTACCTTAAGGGTACACTAGATTTTGGTCTTAGTTATGATGGAGATCACGACTTCACACTGAATGGTTATGCTGATTCAGATTGGGCCGGAAGTGTCTCTGACAGAAAGAACACTTCAGGATGTTGTTTCAGTCTAGGGTCACCCATGATCTCATGGCATAGTAGGAAGCAATCAAGCATTGCTCTCAGCACGACAGAAGCACAACACATTGCTTATTGTTCTGCCAGTTGTGAAGCCATATGGCTTCGAAAGTTGTTGACAGGTCTATTCGACCTAGAGTTGGAAGCAACCATGATTCTATGTGATAACCAGAGCTGCATAAAAATGATAAAGAACCCTGTGTTCCATGACAAGTCAAAACACATAGAGATCCGATATCATTACATCCATGATATGGTGGAGAGAGGATCCATAAAGCTCCAATATGTTAGCACAAATGAATAGGTTGTTGATGTGTTGACCAAGCCTCTATCTCGTGTAAAGTTTGAGCACTTTCGAGATAAACTTGGCGTAGTCCGAAATGACCTCCCTCTAAAGGGGGAGTAGTGTTTTGATGCTAGCCCCATGATGATGATGTGCCAACCTCGTGCTGTGATGATGTGCCAACCTTGTGCTGTGATGATGTGTGCTAGCTGCCAGCCTCGTGTTGTGATGCCAACTTCATGCTGATGATGTTGTGTTTCCAATATTGTACTGTGATGCCAACTTCGTGTTGATGATATTGTGTAGCCAACTTCATGCTGTGATGCCAACTTCGTGCTGAAGATTCTCAGCCTAGTACTGATGTTGATGATTCTCCAGCCTTTGTGTTGTGTTGTTGCCGATGTTGATGATACTCTGTGTTGTTGCTGATGTTGATGTTGTTGCTGATGTTGATGATACTCCAACCTTTACGCTGTGTTGTTGCTGATGTTGATGATACTCTATCTTTTGTGCTATGTTATTGCTGCTATTGATGATGAGAAAAAATTCCGATGATTTATAGATACGCCAGTCAGTATTCCAAGATGCTGCCCTCTCTCTCGCTTGATGATGTTGAAGAATACCCTTCTTGTTAAGGGGGAGTGTTGAAATATTGTGACTGCAAAGAGTATTCTATTTATTATTGATGTATTATTCATTAGATCAATCCCCTTTTGTGGATTGATCACGTCGGGCATTGTAAATAACCAAATCCCCTTTTGCGGATTGGTCAAACCCTAATTGTAATATGATAAATGAGAAGTCGCCCCCCAGAATATATTAAAGTGGTTATAACCACCCATAATGAGAAGTCGGCCCTACCAGTGAAAAGACATCTCAGTGAAACACTTGCTAGATTGTATAAATAAGAGGGGCCAACGCCTCATTTGTTCATTCACTCACTTGTTCATCAGAGCGCAAGTTTGGAGCTTCTATTGGAGAATAAGGAAGAGAGAGAGAGGCATAGACTTGGGAGAGGACTTTCTGTATTGTTTGGTTCATCCTCTTGGTATTGTATTGACTATCTATATTAAGGAAGTTTTTGCTGGGTTTTCTCCCCCATGAGGGTTTCCCGGGATAAATGATGTGTCTCTTGTGATTGTGTATTTCTCAGTGATTCTATCTATGCTATGGTTATCTAGTGAATTGAAAATAAACCTAATAATAGCTTAAACCTTAATAATGTAGAGGCGCTTCCTTCAAACCATTTACATGTGACCATCTTCGCAAAACCACAAGCTTATCAATTTATGCGATGTTCCCAGTGCCTCATTTCTTATGTGTTCATAACCCATGACCGAGGGCTGGAACCTAGTCCTCCGGTACTTCGGCCTTCGGACGATTTTTCTCTCATCCAATCTTCTAGAGTTTCAACTTCCCGAAGTGTTTACCTTTCACAAGGGTTGATCCGACGGTTAGAATGAATCCCGGAAACAAATCAACGGTCTAGCTTCAATCCTTACTTATCCTTTCACTGGTTAATCCAATGACCATGAATTAATCAAAGGTTGAGATGGAATACCACTATTTACTTCGGGACTTCGGAAATTCGAAGGTCTAGGTAATTGATGCTTCAATTTCCTCTGGAGTTGTTTAGTGTTGAAGTGGCCAACATGGTAGTGCTTACATAATCTTTCCACTACGTTTTGATCTAACGGTCATGTGAGAATCTAGAGGATCTTAGATCAACGGTTAGCATTGACTTCGGCCTTCGACGCTTCGGGTAGTTGCTGGTTTCCCCGAAGGAAAAACTTCTGGAGTGACGTAACTTGCTGACGTCACTGCTGACTTGGCACTAGCCGAGTGGCTACCACGTGTCACCTAGATCCGTGACTTACGTAACCTAAAGTGCCAACTGGACCTTGACACTTGTCACCATTTGATTGTTCCACGTATCCTTGTTGATGTGGATCTCTTGATGTGGCACATGTTCTCCTCCCGGTCATAGGTTCATATGAATTCTTGATCCAACGACTGTGATCAACTCTTAGATCAATGGTCCAAATTTATTTCGGCCTTCGGGACTTCCGGTTATTCACTTTTCCCACTTCCCAATTCTCCTGTAGTGATATTTCCCAAATAAACCTCGAGTAACTTGACTTCATCTAACGATCCTTCTTTGATGCAAAAAGATTAACATGATCCAACGATTGTTGGGATTTCGGCTATTTCGCGATCTCGTGAATCCTTGATCCAACGACTGTGATCAGTTCTAGATCAATGGTCTAGATTCATTTCGGCCTTGGGGACTTTGGGTTATTCGCTTTTCCCACTTCCAAATTCCCTGAATAAACCTCGAGTAACTTGACTTCATCTAACGATCCTTCTTTGACGTGAAAAGCTTAACACGATCCAATGGTTGTCAGTATTTCCATTATTTCAGGATCTCATGAATCCTTGATGCAACGACTGTGATCAATTCTAGATCAATTGTCTAGATTCATTTCGGCCTTCGGGACTTTGGGTTATTCGCTTTCCCACTTCCCAATTATCCCATAGTGAGATTCCCCGAATAAACCTAGAGTAACTCCTAGATCCGACGATCCTAGTTTGTCCCAAAATCTACATCAATGGACAATAATATTCCTTGATTCTTTTGTAGTTTTACTGTGGGGATTTCAATCCCGATCACGTTTATGCAATGCGCTTTCCCTTCTGAGCTTTTTGGTTTTGTACTTGGATTCTAATTGATTGAGATCATTGATTTGTTGGGAATTCGATCCCGATAGTGTTTCTGTATTGCACTAATCTTGTGAAATCTAATACACTACCTCTCTTGAGCTTTAGGTAGTTTCCCAAGTTTTGTATTTGGATTCTAACTAATCAAGATCATTGATCTGTTGGAAATTCGATCTCAGTAATGTTTCTGCATTGTGTCGATCTCGTGAAATCTAATACGCTACCTCTCCTGAGCTTTAGGTAGATTTCTCTGCATTTTTTTCATAACAACTCATCATCACATCATAATGAAATTGCCAATATGTCCAACATTTTGAAGATGAATGTGGGATGGTAGTATGGTGTTGTATGAAGAGTGGTGATACTTTTGTGTGTGAAAACTTTTAGAGGTGGTATTTTTTGGTGCCAAGGGTGGTGACATTTGTGATTTTCCTTTCATATTATGAGAGGATTTTTATGACTTCATACTATCCACTCTTTTACAAATAAAAAGATTAGGGAAATAACCACTCTTTAGTGTTCACTCTTACAAACAAAGAGCTTAGAGAAATTACCATTCTTTCCTTGGACAAAGAGAGTTTGACTAAGTGGTGGATTGTTGACGCATTGAGTGTTGGTAGTGGGAACACTAATACCAACAATGCGAGAATGTTTTACAGTTTTAGTGGAAGATTTTGTAAAGGTCATTTAAAAAAAGAATGTGAAATTAACAAAACAAAATGTATATGGGTAAAAGGCATTTTTAAGAATACATTAAATTATGATCTATTTTTATGAAGTCTCAACTATTGTAACATAGTGAAATGTTGAAAATATTCAACATTTCACCCCAAAAAGTGAGAAGTCAATAAGTTAGCAAAAAATTCCATCAAAGAGAGATGATGATGTGTATCACTCTAAATTATATGTATTTGCACCATAATTACCCCTTTACCCCCTTGCAAAGGTAACTACACAAATGTAAGCATGTATGCTTGCAAGGCACTAGGAAACTATCCTAAAGGCTTCTCTATTATCCAATAATCCAATGTATATGATATGGGAATGTAATGCCATATATAGAGTTGCAAAGGAATCAGATGCCAAACAAACTTAAATTTATTTTACTAATGAATAAGATTGAGGCGTTTCAAACTCAACTTCTTGTGCAAGTCAGCTGATAGTATCTATGATCAATAAATCTTAGTGTTATTTTGGTTGAGTCTTTAGAGTGGCAATAGCCACATTGTATTTCCACCTTGCACAAAATTCTTTCACTTTCTAATGAAAAAATTAATTTGTAAAAAAAGGATAGGAAAATGCTTTAGATTTCATTCCCTTTTGTCAAAGTTAAATCAAGTTCATAATTTTTGTTAAAGGCACACCTTCAAAAGAGGGAAGTTAACCAATAACAAGATCCTCCACCTGAAGGATGGATTATGTTTGATTTCGATAGATAATATAAATGTAACCTTAACCAAGTAGGGTCTAAGGCACTCTTCAAGACTTATTATGGCCTTATTAGGTGAGTGTCCTTTAATTCTTTGGGAAAAAGACTAATAATCACGTCGAATTTGAAGCATTAATCATGGGAGTGGCAATAACCCTTAGTCAAAGCTTTAAGAAATCTTTTTGTGAAGGTGATTCAAAAATCATCATAGATCTCTTGAATGCGAATATGTTTTCATTAAATCGTGATCATTCTTTACAATAACCAAACCAATCACTGACATTTAAAGCACCATGGAAGAGAATAAAATGCGTGGACATTAACAAAATTATCTTGTCTTATCTTAGTTATGATCTTACAGTTACCAAACATGAATTGCTATACAATTGTTTAGGTGCATAAGAAGAGTCATTCAAATCTCTTGGAAGATGAAACCAAAGGTCACCTCCTCTTGTATATAATGCATGATGTGAGTTAATGAAATACTCATCTGTGGAGTTACTTATTCCTTTGACATACTTGGCTCGACAGTGGTGTCAAAGTATGTTTTAACTCCATGATTCTCTCCTCCCTTGGGCGTTTCATTCCAGCTTGCAGAAATGTTCCTTTGTAGAACTGTCTCTCTGGTTATTCCTTCTGTGCTAGTTTGTTATCTACACCCTCATTTTTGCAATGGTGTTAGGGTTTCCTCTTTCATCTTTCTTCTTCTTTGTTGGATGACCATTGCTGCACCTTTATTTCCTCCATCGAGAAGAAAAATCATGTAATCTTATAGCGCGTTGGTTCCATCCCAGTGCGAGAATCGAGTCCACCAAAAGCTTATGATCTCCACTACTACAGACGTCAATGAATCACGATTGTTGTGGCAAGGAAAGGCATCGAACCCTAACTACTGTACATGAGATTTAGACCAATCCTGCATTTCAAAAACCTTACTTCACCTATATCTTTTTACGTATATCATTATCAGACTACAATGTGTATTTATCCCCTCTATTTCTAGTGCTTCAAATGCTAATTTGGACAAACCTGGTTCCACTACTGTTCAAATTGAAAGCTTTCTTCAAAACTGTTTTGATTTCTTGGACCACTTTAAGGCCCCACTACACTTGTTTCTCTGCGCCATTTCTTCCATTCTATTATTCACCATGAATAACAATATCAATAGATGATATACTTTTCATATTTCTTGAGGCACCACTCGACGGTGGCCAATTGCTGCACCAACTTATTGAGGCATGGTTCCATTGAGGCCAATCATTGCACCAACAAATCTGATGGGTTTGGTGTTGATTCTTCATATGGATTTCTCCTCAGTGGCCCTCAAATTCACTTGATTTGGGGATTCTTCTTTTTTGTGACAAATTTCATGGGTTTCCTTATCTCTATGGTCCTTTCATCTTTGGCCAAGTGCATAACTCAGACAGTTGGCATCGACTCCTCCAGGTTGCAATACACTTTCAGAGGATAACAATTTATTTCAGGACGAGCTATCGTGGACTCAATTGACCATAAAAAAATCATCCCTTTGGTTGTTTGTGGTCTCTTTCTTGTTTGTTGGGAAGCGTGAATATATATTAATTTTTGGGAGAATTTGTCATGCCTAGCTGAACAATTTTGTCTCATCTTGAAGCATTGTAGTCTCATTGTGCATCCTTTTCTACTTTGGAATATCTGACTTCTTGGGTAGCTTCATAGCTTTGTTGGAAGATGTATTGTCTCATATCCATTGTTGGTGCGGTGTGGATTGACATGAAAATTACCTAGACTAGAAAGATCAAACACACTCTAATTTTTAACGATTTGTTGGACGACATTTGTGAAGTAGAGAATAACAATTTACCTAACATACCTACAATAGATAAGGAGATTTCCATATTGAATAAAAAATACAAGAACACATATGCCTTGATTGCTATGACAATGAGTGAAGAGGTGAGCTGCCATATTATTTCTATTACAGACTCTTATGGTGCTTTAAAGAAATTGAAGTATTTGTATGACTCACACTTATAACTAGAACTCATACAATTGCTTGTGAGGCTCTTCAACTTAGAGCTGAAGGATGATGATCCCATGGATTTAGCTTCTGAGATCAAATACATCATGCATGACATCGATGTCACTAGAGTGAAGATAGACATTCCTCTCACAACCTTCATTAAGGCCCTCTACCTTACATATTCTCACTACCTTGAACCCTTGCAAGATAGTGGCCAAATGAAGTCCATCACATTTGACACTTTGGTGGAGAAAGTTGCAAAACGTGAGAAAGCCTTTGGAAATAAGTCAACTTGGCCCACTAGAGAGACCATGTGCATCGCTCAGAAAGGGAAGAATCAATCACACGATTCTTCTAGAGGAGAAGGCAGTAAAAGAGGATGTGGAAGAAAGAATTCCAGAGGCAGGCGTGGCACAATCAAAGTGAGAGATCTAATCTTCAATGTGTCAATTGCGGAAAGAATGGGTCACATGAATCAAAGACATGAAAAATCCCATGAGAGAAGATCAAAGACAAGCAAGATTAGAAAGAAGACAAAGGTAAAGCATCTGATCCGACAAAAGGTAAAGCATCTGAATCTTCTCATCATATTGTTTCCCATTGCAATATTGGAGTAACTGAAGATTTGTTTAACACTTCATTTTCTTCTTGGATAGATGCACTCGACACAAGTGAAACATGCCACATGACCTTCCAGATAGACTTCTTTGAAGATTTAAATGACCACATAGATGGGATAGTCTATTTTGCAAATAAATCAAGTCTCAAACCTTCGGGAATTAACATTGACAGGCTGACTCCCAGATTTTCCTCTACGTTATGTGCTCTATTTTCCTAAGTTGTGAAGGAACTTGCTGTCTCTTGTGCACATTCGACAACAAGGCCACTCTATTCATATCTTCAGTGGCAAAGTTGAAATAAGGAAGGCTTCTGACAACATGGTCATTATGACAAGAGTGGAGGATGGAAGATTGGTGAAGTTGAAAGGGACATCTTCTCATGCATAGAATTATGCATACCTCTCTCACCACGAAGAAGGTACATTGCCATCTAGTCTCTTATGACATGCTAGTTTTGGACACATTAATTATAACAACTTTCGTTTGTTGAAATAAATGATGTTTCTGGTTTGCTTACTATTCATACGAAATTGAAGCAATGTGATGCTTGTATCCTTGGAAAACATAGCAAACAACCATTTCATGATTTTATTTCCAGAGCATGTAGAAAACTTGGATTGGTACATTTTGATTTATGTGGACCCATGCCCATTCCATTTGCTAATGGCAATAAATATATCATGTCTTTTATTAATGATTAAATTAGGATGTGTTGGGTGTACTTGTTGAAAGAAAAATCACAGGCTCTTGAAACTTTTACGAATTTTCATGTATGGATCAAAAATGAAGCACAATCACATATTGGCTCCCTTCGCATTGATAATGGAAGAGAATATACATCTAATGAATTTGAAAACTATATTCACAATCATAGGATTCAACATCAAACCACAGTTCCATACAATCCTCAACATAATGGTGTAGCTAGAATAATGAACATGACTCTTTTAAATATGGTTTGTTCCATGATGTTTTTCAAAAATGTGAAATTAATATTTTGGGATGATCGTAGTTCTATATGTAGTGTATGTGAAAAACAAGAGCCCATCTCATGCTCTTGGGAACAAGACTCCTTATCAAATGTGGTATGCCCACATTCCTTCAGTGAGACATCTCATGGTCTTTGGTTCAACCTGTTATGCCTTAATTTCCAAGGAGCAAAGAAAAAAGCTTGATGTAAGGAGTCAGAAGTGCATCTTCTTGGGGTACTCAAATACCACCAAAGCATATCGTCTTTACGATGTGGTAAACAAGAAGTTCATTCTTTCCAGAGATGTAATTTTTCTTGAATCCTCAAAGGATGACAAGACTGTTGAGTGGCAACTTGATCATCTAGATAGATTCACCCATGTAAAGACATATCACGAGTTTGATGATGATATTCCACATCTTGAAGGGGGGATCCCTATCTTGGATTAGTCTATGGAATCTCCTTTTGAAGCACCATCTCTCCCTCCTGAAGAAGTTCCAACCACTTCAACAAAACATGAAGTTCATTTGGATAATGTGATTGAGAGGATTGAAAGGATGAAACTTGATGAAAATGCAACACCATCTCAATCAAGGGAGAAACCTGTACCATTTCAGAAACATCCACCAAAGTGGCTTGTAAAGACACTTGAAAGTGTTCATCCTGATGAAGTTGGAAAAACAAGAACCAAAAGTTCCACAAGACAAGATGAAGGTGATATAGATAATTCAAATTCAGGTGATAGAGATGATAATATGGATATTTCACATGACTGTGAATTGAATTTATCCACTAAATTTGAACCAACTTCCTTTGAAGAAGTTGCTTTTCATGATGAGTGGAAGAAACCACGCAGAAGCAATATGATGTTCTCATCAAGAATGGGACATGGAAGTTGGTGGACCCTCCATTCAAAACCAAATCAATTGGCTGTAAGTGGGTATTTAAAAACAAGTACAAATTAGATGGCTCACTTGACAAGTACAAACAGAGGTTGAACCTTGATGAAAATGCAACACTATCTCAATCAATGGAACAACCTATACCATCTCAAAAACATCCACCAAAGTGGCTTGTAAAGACACTTGAAATTGTTCATCCTGATGAAATTGGAAAAACAATAACCAAAAGTTTCACAAGGCAAGATGAAGGTGATATAGATAATTCAAATTTAGGTGATAAAGATGATCATATGGATATTGCATATGACTGTGAATTGGATTTTTCTACTAATTTTGAACAAACTTCCTTTGAAGAAGTTACTTTTCATGATGAGTGGAAAGAAGCCATGCCTAAGGAATATGATGTTCTCATCAAGAATGGGACATGGAAGTTGGTGGACCCTCCATTCAAAACCAAATCAATTGGCTGCAAGTGGGTCTTTAAAAACAAGTACAAATTAGATGGCTCACTTGACAAGTACAAAGCGAGGTTGAACCTTGATGAAAATGCAACACTATCTCAATCAATGGAACAAACTATACCATCTCAAAAACATCCACCAAAGTGGTTTGTAAAGACACTTGAAAGTGTTCATATTGATGAAGTTGGAAAGACAAGAACCAAAAGTTCCACAAGACAAGATGAAGGTGATATAGATAATTCAAATTCAGGTGATGTAGATGATCATATGGATATTTCATATGATTGTGAATTGAATTTATCTACTAATTTTGAACCAACTTCCTTTGAAGAAGTTGTTTCTTATGATGAATGGAAAGAATCCATGCCGAAGGAATATGATGCTCTCATCAAGAATGGGACATGGAAGTTGGTGCACCCTCCATTCGGAACCAAATCAATTGGTTGCTAGTGGATCTTGAAGAACAAGTACACATCGGGGATCATGGCAAAAGGATTTGCATAGAAATAAGGCATTGATTATGAAGAGACTTTTGACCCCACAACAAAATGGGATATCATTCATACTCTATTTTCTTTGCTAGCACAAAATTGATGGAAAGTTCATCAAATGGATGCGAAGACTACTTTCTTGAATGAAGACTTGAAAAATAATGTCTTCATGTCTCAGCTAGAAGGTTTTGTTGTGAAGGGATAGAAACATAAAGTATGTAAACTCATTGAATCCTTATATAGCCTAAAACAATCACTTTGAGCATGGTATGAAAATCTAAATGAGCATCTTCTAAAATTAAATTTCAAGCACTTTAATCTTGATGATGCAATTCTGTTTGTTAATAAACTTGGGAAAGCTGTGGTATATCTTGTGGTGTATATAGATGATCTGTTGATAATAGGGAACAATGAAATCTACATTGTATCCATAAAGACAGAGTTGAAGAAAGGGTTTGAGATGATATATTTGTGACATCTTCACTACTAATTTGGCATTAAATTGACTCAAAATCCAAAGTAAATATTCATCCCCCAAAAGAAGTACAATGGAGAATTGTTGAACAGGTTTGGCATGGTTGAGTATAACCCTCTCTCTACTCCAATTGTATAGAATCTAAATCTCACATCAGAAGAAGGGAATCAATTTGAGGATGCAACCAAGTACATACAACTTGTGGGAAGTCTTATCTACCTTACCACCACTAGACTAGATATTTCATTCGTCGTTGGGATTCTTTCTAGGTTCATGCAAAAACCTTGCGAAGAACATTAATTTGCCATAAAAAGAGTTCTAAAATACTTGAAGGGAACTCAAGTATTCTAAGGTGGATGACTTCAACCTGATTGTATATTTTGATTTATACTTTTTTGGGGATAAAGAAAATGGAGTGTCAACTTCAGGCTATCTTATGAGTCTTGGATTATGAATTGTCTCTTGGAAATCACACAAATAATCAGTTCCAATAGAGACATAATATGAGGCAGACACAGAAGCAACAAAGAAGATTGTATGGCTTAGGAAAATACTTGAATATTTGCCAGATAAATAGGTGAACTCTACTCCTCTTCTAGTTGACAATACTTCTGCAATCAAGTTGGCCAAGAATCCCAGATTCCATGATCGAACCAAGTACATCAACACAAAGTACCATCTGAATCAATATCATGTAGAGGCCAAGACTATTCACTCGAGACATTGTTCCACAAATGAACAAATTGCAAACATCTTCACCAAAGTGCTTGGAAGAGAAAAAATTGAAAAATTCATAATGATGCTTGGATTCACAAACACCCCTTCAGATTAAAGGGGGGCATGTTAGATACCTAATCCTTGGATTGTGGTACTTTGTAAATATTCTTGTAAATATTAAGCTAGGAGAAATATGAAGAAACCAAAAGTCACCTCCTCTTGTATATATGCATGATGTGAGTTAATGAAATAATCATATGTGGAGTTACTTATTCCTTTTCCCATACATGGCTTGACAATAAGAATTGATCACTAACTCAATAACACTCTACTCTGTTTTAGTATTGAACAACATAGCTCTAAAGTGCCATTGTTTTGACCCAAGCCTTTTCAACAATAGTTCTGGTTGAAAAGATACTTGTAGATATTACTACACTCATATCTTGGACTATACCTTTTATCACACTTTGTCATGTTCTCCATGTTGGATTTGTGCATGTTTTGTGTATCCCCCACCAATACATTACTGCCTGGAACTAACTTCTAATTGATGTTGTTGTTCTTTATTTGGATTACAATGAGTTTCTAGCAAATACAACTAACTTGTGCTTTGATTTCTATCAATGTTTTGCAATTAAAATTGAGCCCATTCCAATTATAGTTAGTGCTTGTGTTGAGCAAAACATTATGTTCATTGGTTTTATCCGTTGACATTTTGATGCAATGAATATAATATGTGCATGAATTCACAACCATTACCATACATGTCCCTATAGAATAACCCAAATTATTTGATTAGGGGACAAAGAAGTTGAAGAAAATTAAGTGCATTACAAGTTAAATTTGTTTACAATTGGTGCATTAAAAATAATTAATTAAAATACAAATTTACATATTATGAGATTATGCATAAAGACATCTTTAAATTTCTTTTCAACACTTGAATCTTCGTTGATCTAAGAAAAGTAAACCAAAATTAGAGAATTATGATCCTACTTAGAGATTATTATCCTTCCTTTTGAGCAATCTTTTTGAACTTTTGGATGCCCTTTATCAAAGTCTTGGAAAATACCAATTTCTCTTTTTATTAATTTCCTTGATTTTCTACTCAGGTGGCTTTTGTTTGGAAAAGTATTCTTCTTGACTTTAATAACAATTCTAACTTTAATAACAATTCTAATTACTTACGAGCCTTGCAAGGCATTTGTTGGAGGTGTTTTCTAAAGTAGGGGTGGTAACCAACAATGTTGTTGAAATCCAAGCTATGAAATCTGGCTTTCGTTTTGAAACCCAACTTGGATTTTAAAACTCCTAGTGGAAGGGGTTTCGTTAATAGTAATATGCCTTCTTAAAAAATTGCCCATGTAAACCCAAACCATCCTATCAAGATGCATTGGTATTTGTCTCCAAGTGAAAAAACAATAGGTGTGTTAGTCAAAATCAATCACTTGAGCTTCCAAGACATTCATAATTCAGGAACATAATTGTGGACACTTTAGCTAACTTTAGGGTTGAGGGATTAGTGAGCAAGGTTCTTTTTCTTCCATATAGGACAATATCTCAAGGTCAAAGCCAAACACACAATACAACTACTTTCCTTAGAAAATTGATAATGACATAAGCAAAGGAGTGGAGCAAATTGCAAAATCCTATAGATGACTCTCCTACTTGATCACTTAATAGTGTTTCTCATATGGGGAGTTCTTTGAGGTATCAAGAAGAGAACATATGTGGCAATCTAATGTGGCCATTATGCTATGGGACTTGATTAGATTGCTTGGTCATGCTGAAGAAGGAAGAATTTTGATCTCGATGCACCATGYRGAGATTGATCACATGAACTCATCCCATAATGAATGATAAGAACATGAGCATGTGCTTCTTGTCTTTGTTTTCTATCTCAATGATGATCTCTATGAATAATGAATAATTGAAACTTTCACTTGCCTACTACTAATCAATAATTGAACCTTTCACTTGCCTACTACTAATACCTTTATTGTCTATCTACATGTTGGGAGCCTTTTTTGAAATTTGACATAATGACCTCTAACATGTAAGGCCTAGAACCTTTCACGAATCATTCAACGGTYGATAGTGATATCACATGAAAAATTTGACTTGKTCAAACAATCCATCTATGTTAATTTCCTATTTATTATAGTCATTCATCCAACACTAATAAAACTATCTTATCTTATCAAAACATAGTCATTCATCCAACACTAATAAAACTATCTTATCTTATCAAAACATAGTTTTCTATCTTATCTTATCAAAACATAGTTTTGGGTTTGGGAGTTGGGGTGAAGTCATCTGCAAGCATTTGCACTTTCCATTCTTCATTCCTCTGACATGATATCTTCAAGTCATTGGCAATGGTATTTTGACATGATATAAATTATATGTTCATGATATAATTTATGGAATTAATAGTGCGATCTCCTTAGCTTGTTTTTCCCACTGGACATGTTTCGACAGAGATGATATCCACAACAGTGTTATGACGACGGGTTTCACGACCCAGATAATCCATCCATTTGATGGCCTTCTTGTCCGCGTGTAAGCATAGTTTGGATGGCCTAATGAATAACGAACAACTCCAGGCTCAAAGGTGTTAGGCATCCCTGCACAAACCCTAATTCGACTGTTGCCTCCAGAGTTTTTCACCATGCTTAGAGGTATGTCTGCTGAGGGGCCTTGAATGAGGGCAATGGCAATCCAGGGGCCATGAAGATGCTAATCCAGTTTCTGAAAAATCATATATGGACATTATGCGACCATATATAACAATTCCGATCCTTGTAGTTGGAGGAAGGGAATCAACAAAAGCAAGAAGAGACCTTTGCAAATGCTGGAGATGAGACTCATCCAAGGACTCACCAAGAACAATTATAACTGGTGCCGACATTCTTGAGTTAGACACAGGGACGAACCCACGACGTCGCATACTAGTTTCAACATAATCTATAACATGGATGAGAGCTTTTGCTTTCCAATGACTGGTCACACAACCTCATACTTGAGAACTTTGGAATAAAAATCCATTAAGTACCTCGAGGTAATCTTTTTGGGGGTCAAAATATCATTTCAATCCAAGTTCAAAGACAATTTTTAAGAGAAAGTTTAGGTCTTGTTCAAGAAGGTGTTTTATTAAAATTAACTTGTATCTGCTTGTCTGGGATCTAAGTTATACATGTTTTCAATGAGTTAATTAACTTCTATACAATTCACAAGCACTAACTTCTACACAATTCACAAGCACCTATTGATTTTAATCCATTAAAATGGTTCACTCACATTTGGATGACTGATTTTAATCCACTAAAATGGTTCACTCACATTTGGAGCACCTAATACTCGACACTTGGTAGAATAGTCAATTCTGTCAGTCGGTGAATGCAATGACCCTAGAAAAGTGGCATAACACCTTCAAGCAAGTTAGAGCTATTGGAATCCATGAGGTGCAACACATGAATGCAAGAAAAATAAAACACATGAATCAAAGATGCAACTGCCAAAACTATCATGATTGAATCAAACAATAGAAATATCAAGYACTTGTCTAGTCAATGTAAGTCCGACCAACACACAACCATCAATCTAAAAGTAAAAATAGTAAGCCAAGGGTGCATAATATACTTGATGAGGCTTGATTAAGATTAAAAAGGGGAGCCCCAAGTCAATTGACTTGGGGTTAGTTGAGGCCTCAAAAAATAACGACACAATGGGAAAAGCCATAAATCTTTGCTAGGTATCACAAAATTATGAGCAGGAAGTGCAAAAAATATCCTGTTTTTATTTCTGAATGACATCCATAAATTAATATGTAGCATGTCTCAAAGAATCTTCTTTCGTGAGGGACTCTACAATCATATTTGCATACCAACTAACAAAATTCATCTACTATGCCAAGAGGATAATATGATGAGGTTCATTTCCCTAAAGCTTGCATCAACGATCCAGGTTGAAGTATTAGTCATAAAGTCTAATAGAATTGGCCCGATAAAACAATTTTCACTAGGCATAGATATGTTATCCCTTAGGTGTTACTCCACTGTCTGTGAATGTCCATAGACATGACGGAGTCACCATGATGTCATTAACATTTCTTTGCTATTAATGGATGTCCATATCCCCAATGGAGATATATGCATGTCCCCTTCATTAACTATACTTCTTTTCTTGATCCTTTTATTTTTTTTGATATATGATTTAGCAATTGGTGGATGGGGAAGCAATGAATTTTTACAAGTTTGATAGGGGATGAATACCCTATTGTTGGGATTTATTTAATGATTTGCAACACTTAGTTATTAAAGTAATCCCATTTTGATTTTTAGCCCATTGACTTTCAACTTTTCACCTTTCACATGAGCAACTGTTTTAGTGTGTGGATGGATTCCCAACGCATCAGGCTTGCTCATCAGTTAGGATGCAAGGACAACTAGTAATTATTCACTTAGAAAGATCTTGGTTCAACCACTTACATATCATTCTTGTATATCCGTGATTTGCATTTAAAATAATCTTCCTTCTAGCTCATAACCAAGCATCAATATGTAGAACTCTCTAGGCTTATTTCTTGTATGCAATGTTACCACCGTGAGATGAAGGTAAAAAAATACATAAAAGTAATTAGTTGCAACCAAGAAACCAGAATATGATTAATGCATGCACATGCCATGTTCAGGAAAATAAGAATCTTAACAACAAATTTGAAACAAAGCTCAATAATCAATATTAAGCTAGAAAATAAGCTGTAGAAATCAAAATAAAAGGTAATCCTCACAATATGAATAGAATGTGAAAACAAACTACCCATCATGTACATTGCTTAAAAAAACTATTAATGTAAGAATATATTGTAAATTTTCTAGCCCTAGGCGACTGTTGTCCTATGTTTCTTTATTACATAACTTAGATGTTGAATTACTTTAATAACATAATTAAAATTATGAACATGTAACAATCACACATATAGATGGAAACTATAAACAATGGAAGCAGAAACCCGATACACCAATAATTACACCCTGAAATCATCTTTTCATTTAAATTCCAAACTTACAGGGAAACCTCCACAAGTTGTCAAACCAACAACTGTACGATATACACAAAAAATCAGATCTTCACTTGCTAAGATAAATCTGTCTGTTGGACAACTGAGAATATGCCTGCATGATCTGCTGTACAACACTGTACATACTGTACTTAGGCTTGCTTCTCAACCTTGACTCCTCTCCTGTGCTCTAATCTACTCAACTAATCTCTCTATGATATATTGAGTCTTCTTGGTATACAAAAAGATGCGTTCAACCTCTCCCATCTTGTTCTATTTATGGTTCAAGAGGGAT
>JASDQU010435558.1:6747-22303 GCA_032191745.1 Picea mariana | reverse complement strand
TGAATCAAAGATGCAACTGCCAAAACTATCATGATTGAATCAAACAATAGAAATATCAAGCACTTGTCTAGTCAATGTAAGTCCGACCAACACACAACCATCAATCTAAAAGTAAAAATAGTAAGCCAAGGGTGCATAATATACTTGATGAGGCTTGATTAAGATTAAAAAGGGGGAGCCCCAAGTCAATTGACTCGGGGTTAGTTGAGGCCTCAAAAAATAACGACACAATGGGAAAAGCCATAAATCTTTGCGGTATCACAAAATTATGAGCAGGAAGTGCAAACAATATCCTGTTTTTATTTCTGAAGGACATCCATAAATTAATATGTAGCATGTCTCAAAGAATCTTCTTTCGTGAGGGACTCTACAATCATATTTGCATACCAACTAACAAAACTCATCTACTATGCCAAGAGGATAATATGATGAGGTTCATTTCCCTAAAGCTTGCATCAATGATCCAGGTTGAAGTATTAGTCATAAGGTCTAATAGAATTGGCCCGATATAACAATTTTCACCAGGCATAGATATGTTATCCCTTAGGTGTTACTCCATTGTCTGTGAATGTCCATAGACATGACGGAGTCACCATGATGTCATTAACCTTTCTTTGCTATTAATGGATGTCCATATCCCCATTGGAGATATATGCATGTCCCCTTCATTAACTATACTTCTTTTCTTGATCCTTTTTTTTTTTTTTGATATATGATTTAGCAATTGGTGGATGGGGAAGCAATGGATTTTTACAAGTTTGATAGGGGATGAATGCCCTATTGTTGGGATTTATTTAATGATTTGCAACACTTAGTTATTAAAGTAATCCCATTTTGATTTTTAGCTCATTGACTTTCAACTTTTCACCTTTCACATGAGCAACTGTTTTAGCGTGTGGATGGATTCCCAACGCATCAGGCTTGCTCATCAGTTAGGATGCAAGGACAACTAGTAATTATTCACTTAGAAAGATCTTGGTTCAACCACTTACATATCATTCTTGTATATCCGTGATTTGCATTTAAAATAATCTTCCTTCTAGCTCATAACCAAGCATCAATATGTAGAACTCTCTAGGCTTATTTCTTGTATGCAATGTTACCACCGTGAGATGAAGGTAAAAAAATACATAAAAGTAATTAGTTGCAACCAAGAAACCGGAATATGATTAATGCATGCACATGCCATGTTCAAGAAAATAAGAATCTTAACAATAAATTTGAAACAAAGCTCAATAATCAATATTAAGCTGGAAAATAAGCTGTAGAAATCAAAATAAAAGGTAATCCTCACAATATGAATAGAATGTGAAAACAAACTGCCCATCATGTACATTGCTAAAAAAAACTATTAATGTAAGAATATACTGTAAATTTTCTATCCCTAGGCGACTGTTGTCCTATGTTTCTTTATTACATAACTTAGATGTTGAATTACTTTAATAACATAATTAAAATTATGAACATGTAACAATCACACATATAGATGGAAAATATAAACAATGGAAGCAGAAACCCGATACACCAATAATTACACCTTGAAATCATCTTTTCATTTAAATTCCAAACTTACAAGGAAACCTCCACAAGTTGTCAAACCAACAACTGTACGATATACACAAAAAATCAGATCTTCACTTGCTGAGATAAATCTGTCTGTTGGACAACTGAGAATATGCCTGCATGATCTGCTGTACAACACTGTACATACTGTACTTAGGCTTGCTTCTCAACCTTGACTCCTCTCCTGTGCTCTAATCTACTCAACTAATCTCTC
The DNA here is from genome assembly GCA_032191745.1 of Picea mariana. NCBI lineage: Eukaryota > Viridiplantae > Streptophyta > Pinopsida > Pinales > Pinaceae > Picea > Picea mariana. The sequence continues at coordinate 20,526 of JASDQU010435558.1, read as the reverse complement.
TATGATATATTGAGTCTTCTTGGTACACAAAAATATGCATTCAACCTCTCCCATCTTGTTCTATTTATGCTTAGAGAGATAACTGATCTCCTCAATCCTAGCAACTAATTTCCCGAATCTTAGAAGCTAATTTCCCAAATCTTAACAATTGATCTCAACTAATATTCTTAATCCTAGCAACCACCTTATCCCATCTCAACAATGATGTGTACAACTAATATTAGATCAAATCTATCTCACTAATATTCTAGATCTCTAGAATATTTCATTTGGATTTCTAAGATTTAAGAGATCTAGCGAAATTAAACTTTCACTTTTATTTAATAAGTGAAATTACAAGATTTTGTTATTTCCCACTTTTGCTAAGTGGTCATTAGAAGTTGTCTCGAACTACTTCTCACACATTCGCACCTAACGTGTGTAACAAGTTTCTACTTGAGCTACATTTCTCAACAAGCTCAACTGATCTCCCTCTTAGTGAGGAAGTAATTATGCACCAATCCAAGTCTGTCTCTGAATGCTTCAAACTTCCCTTTTGCTAAGGGCCTGGTCAGAATATCAACTACCTGATAATCAATGGGAATATATTGGAGCTTCACTGCTCCCTTCTAAATTCTGTCTCAAATGAAGTGATATCTAATATCTTTGTGCTTGGACCTGTCATGAAACATTGAATTCTTAGAGAGTTTGATACAACTCTGATTATCACAGTAAATCAACGTGGGATCCCACTCCTGATTAAATAAACCCGCAAGCAACTTGCGAATCCATATGGCCTCACAACTAGTTGCACTCACTAACATATACTCTACCTATTCTTAGCTAAGTGCCACGAAAGTCTGCTTCCTACTGAACCAGGATACCATCACTGATCCCAAACTAAAGAAACACCCTAAGGTGATTTTCCTGTTTGATGCACTGCCTACCCAATATGAGTCTGTATACCCTTGCAAATTCACCTCACCATATCCAATATATCTCAACCCTTACTCTACCGTGCCCCTCAAGCATCTGAGCACATGTTTTTCTGCTTCCCAATGCTCTTTCCTCGAATCCACCATGAACCGACTCAAGGTGTTCACTACAAAACGTATATTTGGTCCGATTTTGACCAAATACATCAAAGAACCTATCAACTACCTATACAACATAGGATCCACCAACTCTGAATCTAAAGTTGTCACCTTCTTTAGATTGGTGATCATGGGTGTGGCCATAGGTTTGCAATCTTCCATTTGAAACCTCTATAGGATCTTCACTGAATAGTTACCCTGCCCAAGGAAAATCTCCCTTGGTATTTACCAAACCTCCAAACACAAGAAATAATGCATCATGTCGTTTTCCTTCATCTTGAACTTAGCTGCAAGATCTACTTTGCACCCTGTAATGATATTCTTCACAGTTGTAAGAAACAAGTCATCTACATACAACACCAAAATAAGCAGATCAATCCCAACAAATATATAATATAAGTTAGGATCTGCTTCACTTTTGGTGAATCCCAACTCAACAAGTATCCATCAATCTTGGAGTACCATGCTCTTGGTTCTTGCTTGAGTCCGTACAAGGATTTCTTAATCCTGCAAACATGGGTCTCCTTCCTCCTCAATGATCCCATTAAGGGAAGTTTTCTTCACATCCATCTGATGTATCTTCCATCCCATAAAAGAAACTAAATATATAATTGCTTTAATGGAACTGTACCTTGCAACTGGAGAAGATGTATCTTCATAGTCCACTCCCTCTTTCTGGGAGAACCCTCTTGCCACAAACCTCACCTTGAACTTCTCACGACTTCCGTCCACAACATGCTTGATTTTGTAGAGACACCTGGAAGTTACTACTGAATTCCCCTTCTATATTGACACTATCCCAAACATCATTCTTCATGATGGAGGTGTAATCCACCATGGCATCCTGCAAAACCTGTTGGTATATTGCCTCTTGAAAACTGGAAGGCTCTGATTCTATGATGTTGCTAATCAATGCCATGTAGTTTGGAAACTTCTTCAGAGGATTTCTCTCCCTAAACATGCCCCCAGGAACCTCAACGTACCCTGAGCATCTCTCAATGTCTGAGTGAACCATCGAGATCTCTTGACATAACTGGAAGGGGATAATGTCTCCTCCTCACCTGAAGACTGTTCCTCTGAACTGGAAGCCAATTGTGACCTTGGCTCAATATTCAGAGCTTCCTGCTCCACATCCTCTATCACTAGAATAGGCTAATGAGACTTCCTAGATGCAAAGTCTTCCTTGAACTTTACATCCCTGCTTATGACTATCTTCCTTTGCTTTGGAATGAAGACCTTGTAGGCCTTTGAAGTCTCACTGTAACCTACAAACAAACCCTTCCCGATGGAGGGCTCCAACTTGGTCCTCTTCTCTACAAGTACATGGATATAATTTGGAAAACCAAAAATGTGAAATGACTCACCTCTGGTTTCACACCAGTGAATTCCTCCTCTAGTGTCTTGTCCTCCAAGATCTTGTGCAGACACCTGTTCTGGATGTACAATGTTGTGTTGCATGCTTCTACCCAAAGAAACATTGGCAAGTCCTGGTCATGAATCATGACCTTAGCATCCCCTATGATGGATTGCTTTTTCCACTCTGCAACCCTATTATGTTGTGGGTTGTACGAAACAATTATCTCCCTCTTGATCTCCGCCTCTTTGCAGAAACCCTTAAACTCCTTGGAGGTATACTCGCCCCCATTGTTTGATCTCAAGACTTTGAACTTCTTCCATGTCTGGTTCTCAACTAGGGATTTTAACTACTTGAACTTGCTCAAGACCTCATCCTTGGTATTTAAGAAGTAGATCCATGTCTTATGAGAGAAATCATCGACGAAGGAAACATGGTACATTCTTTCTATGACTGATGCTATTGACATCGGTCCAAAAACATATGAATGCACTGGGTCTAGAATTTTTTTATACATACACTCGTTGCTTGGGAAATCAACCTTGGCATGCTTTCCAAGCGTGCACCCTATGCATACACCTTGCTGCTCAATACTAAAATATGGAAGACCCGTGTCTATATCCCTCATAATAGGCAACACCTTGTGATGTAGGTGCCCCATCCTCTTATGCCACAACTCACACAAGTTGTTTGTGTTATGAACTAGGGCTCAAACATGGTCACCTTGTAACCTACATAAATTTCCTTCCCTAACCTTGATCACATGAGGTGATTCTAGGTTAGACTCCTTTGGTCAGATAAGGACTTGTTGGTTCTTGAACTCTACTGCAAATCCCTTATTTTCCATAGTGGAAACTAAAAGAAAATTCTTCCTGAGACTTGGAACAAACAAAACATTGTCAAAGTCGAAAGAGTTACTTAATTAGAGTTGGAAGGTAGCGATACCAACTCCTGCTACTGGGTACTTGGCATCATCACCAAGTTCAACCCGAACTCTTGAGTCCTGCTCTGTTAGACTTGAAAATAACTCCCAGCCTAATTTCATATGCCTAGATGCTCCACTGTCCACATACCAAGCACTCTGTGGAATGGTATTGGTAGAAAGGCAAGATACCATCGAGAAGTATTCCTTGAACTTGGAGGTAAAATTTCTCATCTGATTTTCAATAGAGGTTGCTACCCGAAGCTGCTACCTCCCTTTACCTTTATTCTTGTCTAAACACTGTGATGCACAATGTCCTTTCTTATGACATATGAAGCACTTGATTTTACTCAAGTCCTTATTCCCTGTTTGTGAGGATGAATCCTCATTCTTTCCCTTACCCTTATTGGGTCCTTTACCTTTTTCCTTCTTGGTTTGACCAATTAGGGATAGGTTGTTGTCACCACCTTTCTTGTCTGCCTTTGAATCCATCCGAATCTCCTCTTGGATACAATCATCCCACAATGTTTCAAAGGTGGGAATATTTTCACGAGCAAAAATACCTTTGACGAATGGTAGCCATGAAGTTGGGAATCCATTCAATGCCATGCTCACCAACTCTATGTAGGACACTTTTTCCCCAACTGCTGCAATTTGATCACAAATTTGCGTGATCTTCATCAGGTAATTGGTAACAATGTATGACCTGGTCATCTCTATGGCTTCGATTTTGTTCCACAATATCATCTTTCTATTTATGTTTTCACTATAGTAGAGACTAACTAGAGAATCAAACATCTCATTCGCCATTTTATTCTTGGCTACAAGAGAAATCAAATGATCCCTTATGGCATCCAAGATCACCCACTTGGCCTTCACTTCCTTCTTCTTATGTGCTGCCAACTCCCGTAGATCTATAGGCGAAGTCACAACATGCTTGGCAATATCCCAGAGATCATTTTCTTCCAATAACAATGTTACCTTGGATTTCTATGACAAGAAATTTGAGGTACCATCTATTTTGTCCTCAAATATGGGGCTTGTTGCTGCCATCTCTAAGGTCTATTTCACAAACTTCCCAGATATGAAAATAAGACAAAAAATCTGCCTTGCAAGAATGGTTAGTCCTTCAAGCAACAATAATGAAACCCTCTAATAGCCGGTCCTTGACTCCGACAATTGATTTATTGTTGTAAAACCTTGAGGATATTAATCAGAGAGTATGCTTTGATACCATGTAAATTCTATATCCCTAGGTGACTATTGTCCTATGTTTCTTTATTAAATAATTCATATCTTGAATTACTTTAATAACATAGTTAAAATTCTGAACATGCAATAGTCACACATATAGATGGAAAATATAAACAACGGAAGAATAAACACGATATACCAATAATTACACCCTCAAATCAACTTTTCATTTAAATCCCAAGCTTATAGGGAAACCTCCACAAGATGTCAAACTAACAACTATATGATATACACAAAAAATTAGTTCTGCACTTACTGAGATAAATCTTCTTGCTGGACAACTGAGAATCTGCATGCTTGATTTGTTGTACAACCCTGTACATACTATACTTAAGCCTACTTCTCGACCTCAGATCCTCTCCTATGCTCTAAATCTTCTCAACTGATCTCTTGAGTCTTCTTGGTATACAAAAATGCGCGTTCAACCTCTCCCATATTTTTCTATTTATGCTTTGAGAGAGACAACTAATCTCCTCAATCCTAGCAACTAATTCCCAAATCTTAGCAACTAATCTCAACTAATCTCCTTAATCCTAACAACTACCTTATCTCAACAATGAGGTGTATGACTAAGATTAGATCAAATCTAACTCACTAATATTCTAGAATCTCTAGAATATTTCATTTGGATTTCTAATATTTAAGAGATCCAAGGAAATCAAACTTTCACTTTTATTTAATAAGTAGAATTACAAGATAGCATTATTTCCCACGTTTACTAAGTGGTTAGTAGAAGTTGTCTCGAACCACTTCTCGCACATTCACACCTAACTTGTGCAAGAAGTTTCTGCTCGAGCTACATTTCTCAACATATACAGACAAAGAAAAACATTACACAACATTTGTTTGCAAGCATTCATTATGAGAAATCAAATGCTAATGTTTCCTTGAAAAATAACTCATCATTATGAAATATTTTGATGCAAACAACTTATAGAAAATATTCACCACTTGGTTGAGATATGATTTTTCAACACTTCAACACTTTATGCAACCGATATTTAACCCTTTATGAACTAATATTTATGAACCAAGTTCTTTGATAATACTTGGTACCTAACAATGTTGCATCTCTTCTATTAATTGTTCCTCATATGAATCCACCTTTGTTACTCATCAAATTTAGTGGCCTAGATGCTTCACAAGTATTTGTCACTAATAAGATAGTGAAAAGAATGCGATACTAGGACACATCTACTTGACAAGCTCCATATTTAGTGAAAAACTCTATGCCTCCAAGCATGTTGAAATTCTTGGTGAATTAGGCTTGGGGACATGGTAGGATGGACTAAGGGTTTTAACTGGAAACATATATCAACCCATATGTACACTTTAAATGTGTCTTCAATCATTCCCTATTATCTTCTACTCATATAACATCATAGTAGTTCAAGATAACATCGACCTTGCAAATTTTTCCAAAATTTGAACGACTCCAAGATGCAGAACCATTTGCTAGATGTTGACCTTCTTTTGATAAGAGATTTGCATCAACCTTATGCTTCTTTGTAAACATGGTCAAATAAAGCTAAAGCAAAATCATAGACACTTCTTGTAATTGATTTGTGTTGATGTAGGGATATGATGCTAGCCATGAGTTCAAATTCCAATTTTTGATATATGGGCATTACTTTTGCAACAACTAAATTGTCTTCAAACCTCAAACACCATGCTTTCAAACAATACTTCCATATAAAAACAAATGGTTTGGGATCTACTCATTTTTATTAACTTCTTTTTTTATGCAGGTGCATAATTAAAGTATATATAATAATGTTCAACCTATTAATCTCTTGGGTGCATTCATTACATATTTTATCATTTGAGAGTTTGATTGTGAACTTGAAATTCCTCATCACACCGGGTTTTATCCTATAGTGGCATATAGTGTGGAAACAAATACACATCCCTATAAGATCAAACCAACTCTTGATTTGAATTATGATTTTTGAGCACGCCTTGCAGTTGTCTTACCCCACCTCATGTATTTTTGTTAATATGAATGGGATTGCCTATGTTTGCAATATTTGTGAATTGCATTTGGTTAGGATTATACATCTTGTTGAATTATTTCCTATGGGCAGGCAAAAAGATAGAGTATTCAAGTAGGTGTTCAAATACGTGTAGCCAAACATTTAACATCATTCCTTCTTTACTGAAAAAGTCATTACCAACCATTATGTGAGTTTTCTCCCAATAGTTATGTTTACCAGGTACCTATAGGCACATACATACCCATGGGCCACTCTTTAATTACGATTCATGGTTTTAATCCAACAATTATTTTTCTTGAATCCTAAGCCTCCATTGAATTCTTTCTTGAGATGAACCTTTTCCTCTGAGCATGGAATTGTTCAGAGGAACATAATGCTAATGATGATACATGTTCAAGAAAATTTTGAGCACTTGATTTCATCTCCTTATTACTACTTAACTTCTTATCATGTATAAGAGGAAGCACAAAGTGTTAATGGAAGAGTTCATTCTAAGAATTCCTAGTTTGCACTATATGGTAGTTTCAGTCTCTAGGATTTGAATTTTGCATAAATTGTGTTCTAAGACAAGCTTGCATCCCTATCGAAACAATGTATAACATAGAAAAGTTTGTCTAGTTCAATATGAGTGAGCCCATCTCTTAGAAATGTGAATGAAATCCAAACTCCCTAGGGTCGGGTTGAGCTAGAAAAATAGATTAACATAATGAATAATATTTTAAAACTATTATTGACCATTTGGAAATTAGATTTCCCCTCAATTAGGTCCAACAGGAAAAGTAATTCTTTCCATAGTCACTTTTTGAAATATCTCAATCGATGGAAGAATTATCTAGGCACTCCTTGCATGGTGCTCTATGTATGATCCATATCTCTACAAAGTGGGTGCTCATCAACATTAATCGGCTATTTTAATTCAAGACCCCCAATTTCTGCTAGCAAATATTCAATTTCTTGTGTTCTTCTAGTAGCTTTAGGCATTAGCACTATTACCCTTTACTTTATATTTGGGTGACACCTTGAATGCCATAGTTCAAACATGTTGTAAATTGTGCCAAATTGAACTCCTTCAATGCACGAGTTTGAGTTTCCAAGAGAAGTGGACAAAGTCAGAGAATAAAGGAAAAATAAGAAGAGGAGAACCAAGTTGCAAAAAAATAATGGAGCATACAAGTGAAGTCACGTGGATAACAAATCCAAATTAGTTATGCAACAAGAACCCTTAGATTGGAAAAGGAAGAAAACTTGTATCAATTCTATTGCTCAGAAAATATTGTCTATGTTTTAATATTATTTTTTCCAATGAGTTTAGAGAAGAATATCACATGAGTTGGAAAATAATAGTTGTTGTACATAAGACTATATATACAGAATGTAATGTATTGAGACAAATAGTTTAAAAGGGGGATATGTGGAAGAGACCACTGGTTGGAATTCAGGCCAAGAGGCTGTAACTTCTCTTATTCTGCTTGTATATTTGTATTAGGATGGAAGAGAGGAAGAGGTAAAAATATTTATATCTTTCTTGTGTATTTCTATTAAGAGAAAGAGAGAGATTTTGATTGGTGGAGAAAATTCTTGCTAACATGAATTCTTTTCAAAGGATTCTTGCCAGCCGCTGGAACTTTGTTTTGAATCTGTATATTATTATCAACTTTATTAATAAAGAAGAAGCCCAGATATTTTGAAGAAATCTGTACAAGTGAATGTAAGGTTGTATTTTTTGCATTATTGTGAATTATACAAGTTTATCCTACATTCTTTTATGTGAGACTATTTTCAGAGTTCATTTAAATTCTTCAATTTGATCTTATATTAGATACGAGAGTACATTTGTTGGATTTTTAGAATAACCATTTATTTGAAAAATAATGATATATGTATGTGTGCTTAATATATTATTGAATAAATGAATTATTTCTTCATATTCAAAAATAAATTATTTAATATCGTGTCTGATTTCAATATATCCGCTCCTATCTATCTAGGATATAATAGTTAGTATTTATTAATACTAGTATGGTTAGCTTAGGAAATATAGTTAGTTAGGTATTTATATATTTTAATACATATGGGGTTGATTTGATCGATATTAAATCGATTTCATTCTTTAGGTGGGAACTGGGCCCAAATACCGATGGAGATCGCTACCCCAAGTGAGAGTGAGTCTGATTAGAAATTTCCATCGGGCAATCCTCCCTTCCTATTGTTGGCGAAATATTTTTGATCATCAACACATGACCTTGAATCCAAGAGATGAGAGCATGTTGGTTAAAATACTATACCCCTATTGCTATTGAAAATCATGGAAAAATGTGAAACAAAACAAAAAAAAAATGGAATTTTTTTTTGGGTGTGTAAGTTTTCCAAACCCCCAAGGGTGCTCCACTATACCCCTATTTCTATTGAAAATCATGGAAAAATGTGAAACAAAACAAAATGGATTTTTTTTTGGGCATGAAAGATTTCCAAACCCCGAAGGATGCTACTACATTAGACTCCCTTGGTTGGAAAATTTTGAGCATCTTACTCAAAAAGTTGTTGACAAATCAACAATTGTTGGATTTATGATCTTTTTCTTCCTTTTCTTCTTTCTTCTTCTCCACACTCTTCTCCACTCATCATTCTCTCCACTCATCATTCTACACCCTATGCACAATATCATTCTTCTTCCTCTTTGTTATCCTCACTTATGCAATCTACAATTGTAGGAACATTTAATTCCTACCTTTATCTCTATCAACTTCTCTTGGTCCACCTTCAATAACATCATTGCAACATGCTGCATCTCAAATCCAATGGCGCTTACTGTCTCATATTGCTCCCACTCAATGTTTCTTATTTCCCCATACTGTGCCATTTCCATGGTGCTTACCACCTCCCAATCCTCCCCCTTCAAAACCATCACCACTAACTCAACAAAATCCACCAACGATTGATGCTCACACATCTCCTTACTCTATTCTTCTTTAACTGCAACCACTTCTATGTTGGTGCAATCATCTCTAGACCCACTTTGCATATCCACTTTTTGTTACACTTCCTCATATTCTTTTCACTTTGGCATCAACTTTTCTTGTTACAAATTCTACTCCATCATGAACACATCATGTGTTACTTCATCTTCTTCATATTCAAGTTTTCTCTATTGCTTTGTTGGACTACTACTTTGCATATCCATCTTATCATCTTCCTCACTTGCAAACACATCAACACTCAAACAACTATGGGATTCAACATTTCCGCATGCATTTCTTCTACTCTTACATATGTTGTAACATCATCTCCTTGAAAATCCATCATTGCAAGATCACTGTCTTCTACAAAACCATATTCTACTACAACATCTCTCATTTGCAACTCTACTACTACAATACCACTCATATCCGCAACACTTTTTCTTTTTGCAACATGATCATACAATGATACGACACCATATTTTCTTTACAAATACACTCTCTTGTGAAAATTACTAATCTCTACTTCTTCTTGAGTTTGTTACATGAAATCCTTCACCTCTATATTCTCTAGCTTCCAGTGTTTTGTTACAAATCATTCTCCTACAATTCTATCACTTCCTTCATTCTTAATCACAACAACATCCTCACTTTCTTTTCCCTAATGTTTATCTTGCATTTCTTCACTAGCCTGCTCCACATCCTCAGCTACTTTGCTCTTTCCTGCAATGTAATCATCACATAAAATATTATAGGAAAATAAATGCATCTCCTCTAATGTTGCATCTACTGCAACCTTATCTTTTTCATTCTTCTCAAGCACTTCACACAATTCAAATATGTCATATGCATCTCTTTGGATACACACTTTTCCACTTCAACTTGGATACTACCTTCTTTGATTCCTTCTCTCAAACATGAAGGTTCTTGACCTTCCCCGCCTTCATCTCTCATTGAAAATTCATCTAGATAATATTACATATCCACATTCATTGTACTGTCACTTTCTTTTGCAACATTTGCAAATGTTGCAACATCATCTTGATCTTCATCATTTTCCTTCTCTAGTACACATCTCTGTTGGGCCAACTTCATGGCATTCAATTGCTTCTTCATACTCTGCAATATTTCTTCAAATATTTTTTCACCTCCTCGAAGTATTTTCCTACTTCGTCTTCTTATTTTATGAGCCTTTTCTAAATATTCAACTTATTCATACATCTCTTGCACTTCTCTTCGCCTCTCCTCTTCTTCCACGCAAAACATTTCATGCCTTGGGATTCTATTGTCTCTTCTTCTACCACTCATAGAAAATTCATTTATTCCTATCATGCTATCTTCTTCAACATATCCACTTTCAACATTATTATTTATATATATCATATTGGAAATTGTGTTATGTATTTAAATTGTCTCAAGATTTTGATCCCACCCATGGATCATCTTACTCAACGTTATTTACTCATGCAAGCTACCTCACTCAATGTTACGTTTACATTATCTTTCTCTCTTTCAAAGGAATACTATTGTTGTCTTTTCCCACATYTCTGCAACTTGGGCTTGCAACTTTGCAATCCTATATAACTTCTATGAACATCTGCACTTCTTCTTAGTATCCACATACTCCTTTTCTTAGAAAATTCTAACTAACACTTTAGTCTTTGTTGGAACTATCTACAACACTCAAGAGTCTTCCACACTTTCAGTATTTTCTTCTCCTCAATAATAGGTTCATCCTGCTTTGATACCACTTGATGTAGTTCCCATGGATTGCAAATAAAATTCACACAAGGGAAATGCTCACATCAAACCAAAATATGCAAATGCATTAATTTAAATAGGAATTTCACACACATTCTTTGCAAACTTTATTAAATCAATGACCAATTCTCTAAGGCCTTGTTATGTTTCCAGATCTTATACATAGGTCTTTGGATCATGCACACCATTAGAGACTATAGAAGACCAAATCAATGGAGAGATAAATTCACTCATTATATCGAACTCTTAAATATTTAAGTTGGTTATGACTGTTTGGTTTCCAAGTCATTTCATTTCTTGGGGTAAATAAATATTTTATTTAATTAGTACATGTACTCATAGATAATAATCACCCTAACTATCAAATACAACCCAAGTTTCATGATTTGACTCATCAATGATGACTTGGAAATAATGAGCACGTGGAATGTTATCTAGGTTTTTTGTCACACTTTGTGTTTGGCTCAATCATACCACTAAAAACTCCTTATTTTATGATGGAATTTGGAGTGTAGATAGAATAATAAGTACTATATATCATATGCAAATTTTAGACCCTAACTCTAAGGATTGAATGTGTGTCAGTCAAAATACTAAACCCCTTGTTTCTATAGAAATATGAAAATTCAAGAGCACTGATTTTGGACTTAGGTGAGTGCTTAAAGTCAATATTATTTTTATGAAATTTGGTGGGAAGGTACAGTAAGGTGTTCTCCCTAATATATTCAATTTTCAGACTTAAATTCCAATAGATGAGAGCACGATGATTCAAATATTATATCTATGATGTAGTTGAAAATCATCAGAAACATGAAATATAAACAAAACAAATTGAAAATATTTTTTCAAGTGTGCAAGATTGAAATATATTAGGGTTGCCCCTATATCACATGCATAGGGTTCACCTTCAACCATTAATATTTTGACAATTCATGGTGAAGTACCATTGGCCTATGATGGTTGTTAGAAGATGACATGTTATAGTTGTAGGATAGAGTGGTTCTCCATTTTGATCTACCATCACCCCACAATATCTTACTCTAGATGAGATATGGGGGCATTTTTTTTATAGGTGGGACTGGTGAAATGTCATATGCGTCCAAGTTCAATCCTGAATAATGATTCTGTTAAAGTCGATGCACAAGATTCAAATTCATGTGTAAAGGTAATGGATATACAATCAAATAATCAAAATATAAATACAATATAGACTTACTGCAAGGGGTAAGAGAGAACTTAGTGGACTTGGAAAGATATGGAATAAGGAATCTAAAGAGTTTGCCATTTGATATTACCATCTACTCTCCCTGCATTTGAGCCAAAATCACAATTAATACGTATTTGGATTCTTAAGTGTGGGAAGCATGTTGTTAGGAATAAGATCACATAGCAATAATAAAACAAAACAAATCAAAATGAATGTAGAAATACAATACAAAATAACACAATACAAGAGATACAATTATATATGTGGTTCACCAGATATGGGCTATGTCCATGAAGAAACAACCAATCCTTCTTTTATTTTGTCGAACAAAATGAAGGGATTACACCTGCAACACACCCACTGCAACCTCCTCTTGAATCTCTCACAATCTGCTCTCTCATACACAATACTCTCTCTCATTTCATATTAACTTCACCATCACAATACAATATATAGAATCTCACGACATGCATAATCCCTAATCCATTGAGTTGTATTAGATTACAACCTTAATTCCTTAATCGAAATTAGAAAACCATGGGCTAGAAAATTGTGTGCCAAAACCTCCCAAAATGGACACTAAAAACTACCCATTTTTTTTCTCAGGGGACCCACTCCTTGTTGCACCCGACAAAATGTAATAATGTGTGGGGATAATCGCGAGAAGAATATAACACATACCCAACAAACCCCTACCAAACAAGACCCGTGAAACATGAAGATGATCAAGCTCTACAACCAACATAAACATTATGAGTTCAAAGACACCTTACAATTCCCTTTTCAAGTAATTGTGCTACTAGTTATTCCATACACACTTATGTGGTTATTGACACATGACGCGTTGGTGCACTGCAATCTATTGTGCATTGACAAAAAAACATATGCTAAACCATCTACAAAGATTTTTTTTATAAAGTACAATTTCTCTAATGTATTATATCACACTGATGCATAGAAAAATGAAGGATGCACTGCATTCCTAAAAAGGTTGTTCTAAAAAAAGAGTGAGAAGTTCATTTTGTTAAAGTGAGTTAAACAAAACCCTATTCCATTGTCGTGCCGAAAGTTAGAGGGGAGACTTGTGCAAGAGACATTTAACAAGTAAGAGATCAAAGTGTATAGATTTTTTGAAGAGAAGAATTCATAATGGGTCATCGTGGACGACATACAAATTTGTAGGGGACAATTTTAGGGATGCAATTTCATTCTCTTCATATTAATAATTTGTCTCTCCATTGATTCACAAATTCCATA
>JASDQU010435557.1:5345-19102 GCA_032191745.1 Picea mariana | reverse complement strand
TCATGATTTGAAAATTATTAATGACACAAATGTAATAATTGACTTCTTGGGAAATGCAGTGATGAATAAAGTTATGGGTGCTACCACTATCCACTAGGGTGATGACTTTCCTATTTTTTATGTAACCAATTAATTTGAGAGTATGGAGAGAAAAGAAGCTAGTGAGGGCATTAAGCGAAATCATTGGGTCAATGTCTTGTGGGTCATAGGGTGGGGTGAGGTCAGAAAGAGGTGGTAGTTCCTCCATAGGCAGAACAACAACATCTTCTTCAGAAAGATCCTATCTCACCAGATTTTGTTCCTTACACTTGTGCTCGGGAAAATATTTTTCATCACAATTATAACAAAGATCCTTGAGTTGACATTCATCCCTTTTATCCCTAGTTAATTTATGGATCTTGAGGGGAGGTGGAGGAGGGTCAAAATTGGTGGGTTTAAGGTAAGGAGGAAATGAGGGTTTTCAGTTCTGGTAGGACACAATCTGTTGGGATTCCTTGGCTCATTGAGTAGCTTCCAACTAAGTCTATCAGCGTGCCATGAGGACATGGGCACGAATTTCATCTTTGAGGCCATTGATAAAGCATTCCCAAAATAAAGCATCTAGCATTCCCTCCATTCTGAAATCCAAGTTCTCAAATGCAGCAATAAAGTCTTACAATTTCCCATACTACTTTAACTTGGTCGAACGGCCTAAATGGTGGGTGTCAGAGTCAAAGTGGTCATAAATTTTGGCCACAAAATGTATCCAAGAAAGATACCCTTGGTGTTCTTTTTTTCGCCATTTCCATCGTTCTGGATCCATATGTAGGACACCATAATGAAGCTTGGATAAATCATTATTAATTCCATGCAAAGAGAAATAATGTTCCATTTGGGTGACCCAACCTATAGGATCTCATCCATCAAATTTGTTCACCTCAATTCTAGGAGGGCAGAGGTCTCAGGAAAAGTGGGTAATATGATGGCCTTGGTAATGGGAAGAGTCATGGTCATCCTCATAAGATGTTTTTTCAGAAGAGGAAGGGTTCTGGGAATGACCCATGAAGTGTTCTTTGAGGTCTTTGATGTAGGAACATTGTTCCTAGAGGTCTTTGATGTGGGAGCATTGGTCCTTCGGGATCTCAATAGTTTAATTGATGGAGGTAAGGTTGGAACTGGTATGCTTGATGTCTTTCTTGTGTTGGTGGTTGTCATCAATCAAGGTGTTTAGTTCTTGGGCTCGTGTGGTAGTCATTTGGAGAAAGGAGTAGGCAAATAGTATAAGGGAAACAAAAGGGGTCTGGAGGGGTGGGTGGGACCATGGAGAAAAAAGGGTGTCAAATGATAGGTACCACTATTTATACCCTCTACTTATATTTATAATCTATCTATCTCAAAGAACAATCTAGAGGAATATCCTTCTAGAAGTAGAAGATTCTATTGGATCTTCTTACATTTGACTTATTCTACCTACATGAGGAGTTAGGGAGGTTAGTTCCCTAATGGAATCTAGTTTTTTAATGTTCAAATCAATCCTTCTCTTTACTCAATCTTTAAACTTGGGTGGCTTTTGTAATCGGTCCAAACATTGAAAGACTTCCTTTGGAAACCAGATCCAGAAGATTTAGTATTGATCATTGGTTGGCTCAGAATAATATATTACATCTGTCAAAACCCCCAAACGCTTCCATTGTAACTCATTTTCTTGAAATATGAACTCATTGCACCTTTTTTTCCCACCACACGTCAATGTCTGACTTGAAAATATGATGTTTAATCCTCTGAAATATCACTAAGAAATTAGGTCTCACTGACACATGGTTAGAGGCTAGGGTTCTCATATTTTTCCAACAAAGGAATCGTTGTAGTCTAAAGTGTTCTCATATTCAACCTTCCACAAGGGAAGGAGGTCTCACATGAAGCACTGTTGAGACTTGTGTGAAATGGAGCAAGGTCGAAGAGAATGTAGTGGAGGGAAGAACACAATCCATCCAGAACTAAGCACAGGGGTATAAAATACTATACAAAAACATCATAATTAGAATGGAATATTGAAATTCATAACCTATGGAAAAATTCCTCTAGTCAGAGTATTCCTAAGAATTAAGATATTAACATTCCTGGGAATTCATAACTGAATTGTGAAGATGAAGATATTAGCATTCACACACAATTAAACAAATTTTTAGGCCCCAAATAACATTTCTCATATATTCATTACTCATATATCAAAGGCGAGTATACAATAGTTGGATCCCAGATGAGCAGAAGATCTGTAACTACTTTTCATGACTGGTTTGATCATAGCCTTGGAAATAGATCTAAGACTTGACACATTATATATACAATTCTAATTGCAAAACCCAGGGCCAATATAGCTCATGGTTCTACAATTAAACATCAATAGCTCTATCAGTATCTACATCTACGACGAATTTTTCCCTTGTCATAATTATTTGTCTTATAGCTCTCTATAGGACTTCTTGATTCATCCATTTTAGATTCTTGAGTCTGCATCTTCCTAGTTTCTGCTAGAAGGTTTTGGTGCTTTTTTTTATTCCTTCCAACTGGTGGACAACTTCATTCCTCTCTAGCACTCTAAACTATCTCTTTTCACTGCTCAGATCCTCTGCTGGGGCATTGTGTTATTCTACAACACACTCTAACTGCCTCAAAACTATGTTATTTTTTCAAAATTGAGTCTTCTCCAAAAACGAAGGGTCCAACATAGACCTTCTTAACATCCAAAGTCATCAAAACTATGGTGAACTTGCAATGATTCCCTCAATACATTTTTAGTATAAAAATATAATTTTAAAGAAATCAAAGTAATCTCTTACCTTCTTAAGGTTCGATAGATAAATTTCTCTTAGTGTACATTAATCTATAGATTTTAAACTTGTACAATATTTATTGCAAACAGATTTTCAGTAAAAGAACAGAAAAGATACAATGGAAAATACAAACATTACACAAAGATTTTTCCCCTGGAAATCCAAATCAGGAAAACCAACATATTCTATATCATTCATAGTGTTACATTTTTTACAATACAATATACATATAGGAGCTAGAGGCATCGAAAACCCTAACCCAATGACATGGATTAGTCAACAACCCTAATTCCTTAACCAGAAATAGAAAACCATCGACAAAGAAACCATGTGTTGAAAAAAAAACTAAATATGTGAGACGTTTCCCGAGGTAGAAAAATGTTTCTCGGGGGTGTTTCCCCTACACCCCCCAAGGGGGGGCCTAGAATCCCCCCCTAAAACCCCCCTACTCATGCAAAGATTATAACACATACCCAACATTCTCCCACTTGTTTTTTTCTTTGCATATAGGGAGTTACAGGGTTACATAGTCAACAATCCAGAGAAACAATGCCCATGGATCCTCTACACCAAGAGAGCTTCTCAGTTCTCGCATATTTTATTAATGAATCTGCAACATTCTTCAAAGTGCCCACCTTCATCAACAATAATTTATTTTCTTCAATCATGTCTCTCACAAAGTGATATTGGATATCAATATGCTTTGTCATTGAATGATAAGTCGGGTTCATTTCCAGAAAAATCGCACTCTGACTGTCACAATCTATCCTTACATCTTTTGTAACCATACACAATATTTGTAACCATACCGCTTCCTTACTTGCATGAGTGGCTGCCATGTATTCAACTTTTGTAGTTGAAAGTGCCACTACATCATGTCTTTTTCCCATCCAACTTATTGCTCCTCTGAACACGTTAAACACATGCTCACTTGTAGAACTCCTACAATCCATATATCCATCCCAGTCTACATCCAAAAATCCATGCATATCCACCACTGTGTCCAATCATGGTCCTCCTTCGTAGCACAATCCATAGCTAGCAGTCTCACGTAAATACCTAAAAACCCTTTTTATTGTTTTCCAATGCTCCTTCCTTGGTTTTGACATATACTTTCTCAAAACTCCCACTACATGTGCAATGTCCGGTCTAGTACAGACCATTTCATACATCAAAATTCCAACTACACTCACATATGGAACACGAGACATGTCCTCCTTCTCTTCCTGTGTCTTATCACACTGATCCACAGATAACTTTACCCCAACAGGAATAGGAACCTTCACCAATTTACATTCCTGCATATTAAACCTCTGTAATATTGTCTCAACATATTTTCTTTGATTTAACCAAAGTTTCCTCTTTTTCTGATCTCTTTTAATTTCCATTCCCAAAATGAAATTTGAAGCATCGATATCCTTCATGTCAACTTTAGAGGAAAGTTTTCATATCCTAGATATTCTCCTTGTTGTTTCCTATCAGCAACATGTCATCCACATACAAGACCAAATAAATCAAATGATCACCAATCAATTTAAAATACACAGTAATTCTTTTTTCTTCTTGTGAAGCCAATTCCCAGCATATAAGTATCAATTTTTTGATACCACATCCTTGGTGATTGTTTTAAACCATACAGGGACTTTTTCATCTTGCATACTAGGTCCTTCTTTCCCTTCACAACATAACCTTTTGGTTGCTTCATATAGATTTCATCCTTCAGATCCCCATGTAGGAATTTTATCTTCACATCCATCTATTCTACTTCAAAATCAAATTCAATAGAAATAGATAAAAAAATCTTATAGAGGTTAACTTGGCAACAGGAGAAAACATCTCACCAAAATCAATTCCTTCAACCTAGGAATAACCCTTTGCTACTAATCGAGCTTTGTATTTCTCCATTTTTCCTTCTGCATTCAACTTATTTTTAAATACCCATTTGTTGCCAATGCGATTTCTTCCATTCGAAAACTCCACTAGATCCCAAGCCTCATTCCTATCCAAAGATTTCATTTCTTTGTCCATGGCCCTTTTCCAGAGATTTCCATCTTCTGAATCCACTGCCTCATTGACAATTCTAGGATCATTATCAGTAATAGAAAAAGAAAAATTTGAATGGAAATCATATGGAGTATACCTTTTCGGTAGCCTTCTTTCTTGAACCGATCTCCTCAATACTAGAGTATGAGGATCTTATTATTCTAATTCTTGTTCTTCTGTAGAGTCTGACTCATCATCCTCTAAATCAAACTCTATTTTCTATGGTTCTTTCTTACTTGGTAGGACTTCCTTTTTAATAGCATCCTTCATTTGTCTAAATACCACATCTCGGCTATACACTACCTTCTTAGTTTATGGGTTCCAAAGCTTATAACCTTTGAGACCATCTTTATATCCAATAAATATTCACCTTTCATCCTTCTTATCTAGCTTACTCTTGTTTTCCTTTGGAACATGAACATATGCATCACAGCCAAATACCTTGAGATGTGTGAGAGAAGGTTTCTTACCGGTACATACCTCTTGTTGATTCTTGTCATCCAACACTAATGAGGGTGATCTGTTGAATAGGCAACATGCAGTACCCATTGCCTTTGCCCAGAATTCTTTCCCTAACCCGACAACACTAAGAATGCACCTTGCTTTTTCCATTAGCGACATGCTCATCCTTTCTGTAACTCCATTCTGTTGAGGTGTATATCAAGTAGTATTTTTTCTTTATATACCGCACTTCTTACAGAATTCTTCAAATTCATTCCTATAGAACTCTCTGCCATTATCTATCCTCAACACCTTAATTATTTTCTCTATTTGATTCTCAACTTTAAACCTATCAAAGACTTCAGATTTATTCCTAGGGAAATATATCCAAGTATTCCTCGAGAAGTCATCTATAAATGAGACATAGTACACAGATTTTCCCAATGATGGGACCGACATAGGTCCAAAAACATCCCTATGAACTAGCTGTAAAATTCATTTTTCCCTCATTGCACTAGAGGGGAATCTTACCCGATTATGCTTCCCATATAGACAATGTTCATAGAAATAAAAATCCAGAGAGAAGTTAGACATACCTTCAACCATACCTTTATCGTGTAGTAGTCAAAGACCCTTTTCTCCAATATGCCCCAGTCTTTGATGCCACAACATAACCTTTTCTCTAAAGACTATAGGAGTTCTTTATTCTTCAACTACAATATCAGGAACAATGGAGCTATTACACCCATCACTAATAGTTCTTCCTTGTAGCTTATACGAAGTTCCAAACCGAACTCTCTTTAGCAACACCATTTCTCCTTGAACCATCATGCAGGTATCCTTTTCAAATATTGTTTTTAGCCCTGCATCGTCCATTTTGCTTACATAAATCAAATTTCTAGACAAACCTGGGATGTGAAGAACACTAGGAAGTGTTCTAATCCTTTCATCTATGAGCCTCAACTTGAATTGTCCTCATCCTATGATTATGGTTGTTGAATCATCACCTAAGAAAATGTTACCTCCATAATACCTTTCATATTCACATAACCACTCCCTGTGGGGATTCATATGAAAGGATGCACCAGATTCAACCAACCATGCCTCATGATCTGCATGTGTGCTTGAAGAATACAAGTACACACCCCCTCCTTCTTAGTTGGACGTATTTTCTTCTGTAGAAGGAGATTCTTCAGATCCCTTATTTTTCTGAACTTTGGATCTACACTACTTCTTGTAGTGCCCTTATTTTACACGTCTCCAACATACCTTTACAAACTTTCTAGGAGATTTAGATCTACCCTTAGACTTAGATCTCCCACTTGAGAACATAGATCTATTTCTTTGCTAGGAACATCCTCTTGCAAATAATTATTTTGTGCTCTATCTTTCCATATTCTTTCATCTCATCTCCTTTGAAAACAAGGATGAGACCACTTCAAACTTCAAGGAAGTTGTATTATTGCCTATGGCCACAACTAGATTATCCCACAAGTCTGGTAAAGAACACAATAAATTGATACATTTATCTTCATCTGAAATTTTAATCTCAACAGATACTAATTGAGTTACCATAGTATTGATGGCATTCAAATGCTCTGCCACTGAGTCTCAATCTCTCATCCTCAAGTTATATAGCTTCTTTCTCAGGAATAGTTTATTTACTAGGGACTTATACTGATACAAATTTCCCAACTTATTCCATAAATCTTTGGTTGTAGCTTCCTTTGACACATTCAGTAATACTGAATCTGAGAGACACGGTCGGATTGTGCTCTTTGCCCTCTGATCCAACTTTTTCCAGTCATTTGTTGAATTTCCCGTAGGTGGATTATCTGGATCTACCACGATCCACCGATATCTTTCCACCAACATATCTTCCATTTTGAGCTTCCACAACTCAAAACTTTTCCCATTAAACTTCTCGATCTCCATCTTTGAATTTCTTTCCATTTATTTTCACCTTAAAAATCAATACTACAGATCTCCCATAGTAACAAGGATTATCATAGTCCTAATCCAAACCCTTGACCACAAAGATGTCCCCTTGAATCCAAAAAAGATCTGATACCAAATGTAGATTTTAACCTTGTATGATATTTACTGCAAATAGATTTTCAGTAAAAGAAGATAAAATATACAATGGAAAATACAAACATTACATAGATTTTTTTCCCCTGGAAACCCAAACTGGGAAAACCAACATATTTTATATTCATTAATAATGTTACAATGTTTACAATACAATATACATATAGGAGCCAGCGACATAAAAAACCTAACCCAATGACCTATATTAGTTAACAACCCTAATTCCTTAACCAGAAATAGAAAACCATTGGCAAAGAAACCATGTGCCAAAAAAACACCTAAATATGTGACACATTTATCGAGGTAGAAAAAGTCTGGTAGATTGTGATTGGCCAGAAAAGGGAGACGAGGTTGTGGTATCTAGCCCCAAACTCCTTAGAAATATTGATGTTGGGGAATCGCAACCCATCCAGGGTTTTGGTAAGCGCCATGGCCCTGTTCGGGATTGTATGACCCTCCTTCGAGCCGATTCGTGAGGTGTTGGTCGGGCACCATTCTAGTAGGAATGTTCTAATGAGGGTTGTAAAAACTGCCCCCAACTGGAGTGGCTCCATGTTGGGGGTTTCCCATTGTATGAAACTGACCTTCATCAGGTGTCAATTCAAAGGATAAAGGTGGATTCATCATGCCAAATGTGTTAGTCGTAATCGATACAGAGGAGGCAGGTGTAAAGGATGAACCATAAGCAGTAGCTTGTCCGTCAGGTTGGTTACTCCATATAGAAGCATTAGGAATAGGATTACACCCAGGGTTAAGGGGAGGAAAGACTCCAACTGTAGGAATCATTTGTGGTACATGGGTACCACCAAATGAGAAATCATTATGTGGAGGAGTTGTGCCCTCGAGTCCCATACTAGTATTCAGACCAGCCGATGAGATGGAGGCTGAAAATTGTGCAGTGAAATTCAACATGCCATAAGAAAAAGGACTATAGGCCATAGGTATGGACTGAACATTATAGCTTGGTAAGTGACAAAGAGACCCAAAAGGTTTCATGGCTATAGGTTGAGTATTCACTATAGGACGGGTAGAGGTGATGATAGGCACCTCCGACACTACAACCATTATGGTTGAAGGTGTCGAAGGGGTACCGTTAACTATGGTAGGTATGGGAGTCGAAAGACTCCCAATATCTCTATGACTCAATTCAGTACTCATCCTTTTATGATCACAAGGCTAATAAGTGGAGGTGTGTGTATCACGTCTGACAACTTTATGCCTTTTAGAAGGAAAATACTCAAAATGTGGTGGTAACTGTAAAAAGTGACGAGACATGTGGGGAAGTTGGTCTATCTCCACGATGACTCAAGACTCGAGATATAAAACAAATCCTAATGCCAACTAGTAATCAAAGAGAACACCAAAATAAAATAAAAAATGCAAATATGCACACAAACAGGATAAAGTGGCTGAAAGGGGCCTCCCTCTGTAAAGTAGGTATGCCTCACCCAAGAGGGGCTTGAGACTCCCTTCTAAATATCAAAGGCATGAGAATAAGTTATAAGGACCCTCATGGGATTAACAACCAGTCGGTTAGATTCCCCAGAGAGGTAATCCTCCATAAAGGTTGTGTGTTTTCTGACCCTTATCTGACCCAGGGTACCTACAGAATAACCCATGCAAGTAACCTATTTGGTACCTATTTCAATCAAATAATAAACCACGATATAATCGATGCACAGGAGAATAGTCATAAGTCAGGTCCACCATATGGGCAGGGTAACAAAGCCTGAAACCTTGAAATAATTGCCTCTCATAGAGGTAAACGTACTATCAAGATCCTCATATACGAATAGATCCCCAAAAATATATCTGATGCTAAGAAGGTATCAGGGGGATATCCCTTCAACCAACCTCATGCGACCTCATGTTTAACTCCAGTGTAAGTGGAGCCTCCTGACGTCACCAATTATACAATGGATTTATTCATTCTCTTAGTCAGCCACATATGTTGATTTAATAGCCTTGGAGAAGTTTACTCACAAAATCCTTTTCCAAGGCTCTAAATCTTAAGCTTGTTTGTGCACCCTAGAATATAAAATTGTTACTAATCAATTTTAAATTATGGCCTTGCTTACTCAAAAAGGTGTGGTCGTAAAACTAATGATGTTATGACTCAGTAAGTAAAATAAATGAAAATGAATACAATGCAAAGTCCTAACTTCAATTCCCAATAAATGATATGCTTTTCAAAATGCAATTTTCAATTTAATTCTGCAATTCCAAATAAGATGCAATCTTTCTTTACATGTAATAATATTGATGATAAGGACCCAAAATATTGAATGCCATCAGTGAAAAATGCTTAATATTTTTGTATTTTCAATACAAAAGATTGAAAATGCAAGGACTGAATAACAACTTGATAAAAAAACTCGACTGTATGAAAACATAGACAAATCAAGTAGGATATCAAGAAGCAAACACCCAGTCAAAGATGTAAGTACAATCAAATGAAAATTATGATGAGAAAGGCATCGCCCAAAACTTCAACCAAAGAAAGGTTTTCTATCATTCCATAGACACTTAACAGTCATAACAGAGACCCAAGAAGACTCAACAATCATCAAAACCTTCCCAGCAACCATCAAACCCAGCAACAAAGCAACAAAGGGTGATGTATGTGACTGTTCAAGGAAAAATCATGTATATGCACCTCTTGCAGAAGGACAACACGTGTATGTATAACACTGTCAAGTAAAAACCCGTGTATATGTGTTAAAACACATTCAGGCTAAGGAGAAGGCTAAGAAACTCATACTCAAAATGCAAAGAGGTTGTCAAGCAGTCATACAACAAGAAAGTCAATATAAATGAGACAAATCAAAGGAGAAAAACATTCCAAACCCCAAAAAGAAGATTTTATCGCCAATATTGCCGCCAATTCTTTTACGAGGAAAATATCTCTATGGCTAGGGGTAAACCACAACAGACGGAAATGATTGCAAAAATCAAATCTAATCTTAGGTATGCTATATAAACAAATATGATAGCAAGACAAGATAAAAGGCCTACCTCGTCCATACGTTCAATAAAGTCCACCGTTGAGCACTTGACTCAAAGCAATACACCTACAACTTGTCCTAAACAACCAAGAAACACAAGCATATGGTGATAATATATAATATTAGCACATTCAATAGCATAATCCATCAACATTCATAACAAATACGCCCATGGAATAACAATTCAAATATTTGCAAGATATTAATTGGATGAGAAAAGAGTATTTCTATTAAAATGTAATCAGCAAAAGTGAATGAATTACAAGCTTCTGTGTCGGCATGGTTTAGAACCGAGAAACTAAGTCCCTTCCAGCTAGGCCTCCACCACTTAAATCCTCCACCAAAGGCAAGCTCATATAAGAGATATCAAGGAGTTCTCAATCATGTAGGGATGATGTTGGGGGCTAAACAATGTGTTCATACTTAAATGGATAAAGGGATGCAAACTCAATATGAAATGAATAATTTCTCCAGAGTTACTTTGACTTCAAAGTTGAATTCTTCTCCTCTTTTCCATAGCTCAGATTTGACCCATTTATATCCTTCAAGTGGAACTGAAGGTCCGAGTCAAAAATTTTCTAGTACATGAAAGGTCAAGGATCATGGATCTCGTGATGTGACATGGAAACCCGACACCATTTTTTAATTTTGGGCACAAAACCCAATGTATGTGGTTTGTAGTAGTGAAACCTATGTATACGCATGTTGTATAATAGATAGGGCGCGTATATGTGGAAAAATAATGTTTTTAGCTTTGGGATTTGCAAAAAAGGCACTTCAAGCCTGCATAGGGAAATGGAAAAAGGCCCTCTATGCATTTTTGCATAGGGTGAGGCAAATACTTCTATAACATATTATAATATAATATATATTGTAATAAAGGTGTATTATATTAAATTACGTCAATTGATCATTTTAAATACAATACAATATAATTAATTATATTTTTTATCTATCCAACCTTTTATAGGGAAAGATAGGTTTCTGGCCTTTAGCGACTTTGGCTCGTGATTTCCATCACCCCAAACACCTTGGAGCCCCGAAGTCCTGAAGACCACGAGATGGTTAAAGTATTTGGTCATGAGTTATTCCCTAGTGTTCTTTGACATTAAAATAATAATAAATTATATTCTCTTTGGTCTCAGGTTTTTTACGCTCCAGGAACCTTAACCTCCAATAATAATGATAATAACAATACATGGAGAATTTAAATGAAAATATTTTCTCTTATACGAAAATAAGAGAAAGGAAAATATAGTTTTCCAGTCTTTATAAAGTGATTTCATAAAATTTCTTCTCCAAGGAAATTTCTCCATTCTGGAAATTAAAAATATAATTATAATCTCTCCCTTCTTGTGGGTAAATGAGTAATTTTTTTTTTCCTTATTATTGTGATTTACTACTCTTACTAAATTTAAGGAAATTGATCCTAAGACAAGGATTCACCTTCACAGTAAATTTTACATTTCTACCAACATTTACAACCTACCACATTTAAGGGGACTCTTCCCTAATTTATGGGATATTTAACACAAGTTTAGCATAAACGTTTATTAATGCCTAAATGAAATCAAAAGTTATTTTATATTTTGAGTCAAGTAGGAAGGGTCATGTTTATTTCTAAATTATTTTTTCATACTACCCATTTATAATGTCTTATACATTTTTCAATATTTGGGTTGTTTCCCTAAGGTGCAAACCTAGATCTAATATGCTCTAAGTTTTCTATAATAAGGCTTGAGATCAAACTAAAATACAGAAGTAGTATGAAAAAATCACTTTCTGTCTTATTTGATGCTTAATAATATTTATTGTTCCTTCATTATTTCATATAAATGAATTAAACTGTGAAACTCAATCAGCCTCAACATTAACTCCCAGAATTTATCACAAGAAGTCACATGCTGAAGTTGTTCATCCACATAGAAATTTAGCTGTGACATTTCCACATTTCACACTTAAATTCTCAAGGAACTTTTAACATAAAACTTAACCTATATTTCTCTAAAAACATAATATGTAGTTATATTTGAGATTAACACTGTAGAGATTTTGGAAAAATATATTTATCTAGAATCCAGAAAGTGTTGTAATTGCTGAAGGGGGTGCCCTTTTCCTCCCAATCGTAGGAACAAAAACTCCTAGATGGATTTACCTCTAGCCACCCCTAGTTAGATCATGATGCTCTAAGAGAGACTCTTCCTTATGTCCAGAAACAACCAGGGATGGAGGTTACTCTCCTCCTCCCACAGGAAGTTGGCAGATCAGTTTCCTCTCCACCAAGAAAGGGGGTCTGCAATGAGTGCTTCCTCAGTTGCTCATATTCTCTGCAACCTCGTCTATCATTTTGGTTGGAAAATGCTTCTCAACCATTCTTGTACCTAAAACAAATTCGTTTTTCAGTTCTCTTCATAACCATAGAGTTTCACATGCTCTCCCTATTCAAAAAATGGTCACCAGACACATTCCCCTTTCATCCTCTCATATACCCATGAATTTCCTACCTTTCCTTTCCTTCCTCGGCAAGATTTTGTGGGTCAGGTCAGAGAGTTTATATATGGGTACTATGCCCATTTCTTCATTGACTCATAAGGAAGACTTCCCAACTACCATCTTGACTGGCAATCAAATTCTCTGGGTCAGAGGATTGTTCTGGGTCTAAACAATTTGAATCCAACAGAGTACTAGTTTGGTAGGGTTCATCTCAACCATTGTTGGTTCCCCTCACCATATCTCTCATACATCATGATCTACCTTGGCAACCCCTTCGGTAGTTATCCAACAATTTCCATTTTAATTAGTAACATAAATATATATACATTACCTTCTATCAAAAGGTTCATCAATTCCAACATCCACACATAATCACTCTGCCCATAGTCTTTTAGCAAGCTATAGTTATCTTTGCAAGTTGTGGGAAATAGGGGTATTACATTGACATTAGTGTGATTATACTTTGTAAATATTTTGATAATTCATTGTCGCTCTTTCTCCCCCTAACCCATCACAATCCCAATATCAAGGAGATCTATCCTTTGTAGCATTAATTCTTGGAACAACCTTTTTATATCTGGGTGGGATTCTTAAGAAAGATAGGGAGATGGTAGCATGATTTTTATTCTCATCAAACTTATGCATTAGGGATTATGCTCTAACACCCTACTTTTTCATGTATTTTTGCATGGTTTCAGAGATAAAGTGAACAATCAATATCCTAAAAAGAATAACATACTTGGTGGTCTTGATGACTAATTTCCTTTAATTTTGTGTTTTTTTGGATATTGGGAAGCTCCAAATAATAAACATGTTAGCCTAAATAATAAGAAATGAATGCAATCATGTTATATTGTCATGCTCCTAGAGG
>JASDQU010435556.1:86179-109223 GCA_032191745.1 Picea mariana | reverse complement strand
TTTGACTAGCACAAGGGTGGACGATTTACCAGAAGAAGTTCAGAAACTGTTGGAAGAGTTTGCTGACATCATAGTGGATGAATTGCCTCGTTCGTTGCCACTGATCAGAAGTGTGAGTTATCATATTGATCTCATACCAGGAGCCAGTTTGCCAAACAAAGCTGCATACAAATTGACGCCGCAAGAGAATGAAGAAGTTAAAAGGCAAGTCCAGGATTTGTTGGACAAAGGTTTGGTCAGGGAAAGCTTGAGTCCATGTGTTGTTCCAACAATACTTGGTCCGAATAAAGACGAAGGTTGGAGGATGTGTACTGACTCGAGAGTGATCAATAAGATAACCATCAGGTATAGGTTTCCATTGCCGAGGATGGATGATCTGATGGATTGCTTAAGTGGAGCAAAGTATTTTTCAAAGATTGATTTGAAAAGCGGTTATCATCAGATCCGCATGAGAGAAGGTGATGAATGGAAGACAACATTCAAAACAAGCAAAGGGTTGTATGAATGGCTTGTTATGCCATTTGGTTTAACAAATGCGCCAAGTACCTTCATGAGGTTGATGAACGAAGTCCTGAGGGAGTTCATCGGGAAATTTGTCATTGTGTATCTGGATGACATATTGATTTACAGTAAATCAGTGGCAGAGCATCTGAAGCATTTGGCTACAGTGATGCATAAACTACAGCAGGATAAGCTGTTGATAAATATGAAGAAGTCCTCATTCATGAAGACAGAGCTCATTTACTTGGGGTTTGTTATTTCAGAAAATGAGTTGAGGATGGATCCAGATAAGGTGGAAGTGATCAAGAATTGGCCATCACCGAAGAATGTATTTGAGGTGAGAAGTTTTCATGGATTGGCTAGTTTCTACCGAAAATTCATCAGAAATTTCAGTGGAATTGGCGCAGTGATGATGGACACAGTGAAGAAAAGACATGAATCTTTTCACTGGACTGTAGAGGCTGAGAAAAGTTTCAATCTGTTGAAGAGAAAGATTACGGAACAACCGGTTTTGGTGTTGCCGGATTTTCAGAAAATATTTCAGGTGAAATGTGATGCAAGTGGATTTGCAATAGGGGCAGTCTTGAGTCAAGAAGACAGGCCGATAGCATATTTCAGCGAGAAGCTGAACGAAGCGAAATTGAAGTACTCCACTTATGATAAGGAGTTCTATGCTATCATACAGGCATTGAAGAAATGGAGGCATTACTTGATCCCAAAAGAGTTTGTATTATATAGTGACAATCATGCACTGCAGTTTGTGACTCAATAGGAGAAGTTGAATCAGAAGCATGTAAAATGGGTTGAGTATATGCAGAATTTCACTTTTGTGATTAAACATATTTCTGGTACTGCTAACAAAGTGGTTGATGCTTTGAGCAGGAAGTGTTTGTTGTTGCAGGAGTTTAGAGTCAAAACATTGGGTTTTGATGATCTCAGGTACATGTACGCAGATGATCAGGATTTTGGAGAGGCGTATGAAGCAGTTGAGAATCTAGTTCTCAGAGATAGAAGCCAGTGGGCCGAGTACATGATCCAGGAAGGATTTTTGTTTAAGGGCAATCAACTGTGTATTCTGAAATGCTCCATGAGGGAGAATTTGCTGAAGGAGAAACGCAACGGAGGATTGGTAGGGCACTTTGGTCACGACAAGACGTTCGCAAAGTTGAACGAGTCATATTTTTGGCCGGGAATACGAGCAGATGTCAAAATATTTGTAGACAGATGCAGAATTTGGCAGCATTCGAAGGGGAGGAAGAAAAATGCAGGATTCTATCAACCACTGCCCATACCAGAGAGGCTGTGGGATGCAATCAGCATGGATTTTGTATTGGGGTTGCCAAGAACCCAAAGAGGTGTTGAGTCAATCTTTGTGGTGGTGGATAGACTTTCCAAGATGGCACACTTCATTCCACGTCAGAAGACCAGTGACGCAACTCACATTGCCAATCTGTTCTTCAAAGAAGTCATTCGACTTCATGGGTTGTCGAGAAGCATTGTTTCGGATCGAGACACGAAGTTCATAGGGCATTTTTGGAGGACCTTATGGAAGAAGTTGGGAACTAACTTGACATTTAGTTCAGCTTATCATCCTCAGACGAATGGACAGACAGAGGTGGTCAACAGAAGTTTGGGAGACTTACTGAGGAGCTTGGTGACAGAGCACCATAGCTAGTGGGATAACATATTACCACAGGCACAGTTCGCGTATAATGACTCAGTGAATAGGAGCACAGGACAGAGTCCATTTCAGGTTGTCTATGGCATGCAGCTGAGAGGAATTTCTGAGTTGAGGGATTCAGAACAGACTGCAACTAGGAGCGCTAGTGCAGAAGAATTCGCAGAGGCGATGAGAGGACTTCACAATCAGGTGAAGGAATGATTGCTGAATTCAAGTCAGGAGTACAAGCGCAGAGTCGATCAGCATAGAAGACAACTTCAGTTTGAGGTTGGTGACTTAGTTCTAGCACATTTGAGGAAAGAAAGGTTCCTGAGAGGAACATACAATAAGTTGAAGATGAAGAAAATTGGGCCATGTAGGGTCTTGAAGAAATTTGGGGCGAATGCTTATGAGATTGAATTACCCGATGGGATTGGAATTTCTCCGATATTCAATATCTCGGATTTGTACCCATACAGAGCTGGGGAAACAGGAACTAGAGATGAGCAGCCAGTAATCCAGTGGAAAAAGCAGATGCCAGTTGCAGAGAAGACGCAAATGGAGCGCATACTGGATAAGAGAGTGAGCAAAAATACCAGGCGAAAGCAATACGTTGAGTATCTGGTCAAATGGAAGAACCATATAGTTGAAGATGCCAGCTGGGAAAGCGAAACAGAGATACAAAAGCATGGATAGACCGTGCAAGAGCTTATGGACAGGAGCCCATGAAAGTTTTCAAGCGAGGGAATATGATGCAGGAGCATCTCCAACATCAAGCGAGCCAGCGCAAATGCAAGTGGACAGCTGGACAAGCGCCAGCAAAAATTTTTGAATTACCTTGGGAGTTGTTGCACGATCTTAAATGAAGTCATTAAGATGAGGCGCACTTGTACATTGTAATCGAAACTTGAGCCTTTAGCTCTTGTCCTTAGTAGGTAGAAGGCATTTAAGATAGTTAATGAAAAGTAGATAGAATTTAATTCTAGATTAGACTACTTGAAAGCGCAAGAGGGAAACGGGATATAGACACCCTCATTGTGTATTGTAACGAGATTGTAAATTCTGAGCATTGAGAAGAGGAGCATGCAGAGAGTTGTGTAAGAACAACCATGTACTGATATTTGAATTAATAGAAGAGTTTGATTCAAATTCATGGTTTTTGTGTTGTTCTATGTGCATTGATGTTGAATGATATGCTCATGAATGTTTGCTTCCTGTTATACATTTGCTTTAATATGTTGTGTATATGATTTCATGTGGAGTTTGAAGTCTGAGAGGAAGTAGGAATGAGTTTCAATTGTTTCTCTATATGAGCCAGAGAATTCCTGCAAGGAGTGCATTTGAAGTGTCCACAAGGAGTGCGTTGACAGTGGGTTCAGATAGAGATAGCTTTTGTTATCATTCATTCAGAAGTGAAAACAGGAATAGGAGCCATGCAAGGAGTGCGCAGGCCGAGTGAGATTCAAGGTTGCGAACCTGAGTGAGGTTGAAGGACTGCTATTGCAGGTGTGCGCAGGGTCAAAGGAAATTCAACACTTGAAAGTGTTTGAAAGTTGTCGCAAGGAGTGCACGCAAGAGTCTTTCCTAAGGCTCGGAGTCACAAGAAAGCTCAGGAAGGATAAGGCCTTTGGATTTGTTGAAGGAAAACGCAGGGAAGCTGGGACTGGAAGATTCAATAAAACGTCGTAAGTCTGCGTGCAGGTGAGCCAACCTTCACGAAGGAGATGGGATTCGTCTTGCAGAAATCGTCAAGGAGGAGCAGACGGACGAAATTCTCCGAGGAGGATTCGCGAATTTCCGTGAGTCGTTAGATCTCGCAGAGGTGCAAGGGAGATATGACGGAGTATTCCCAACAGGGTTCAAGCTCAAGAGGGACAGGACCGTTGATCCGAGTCACAAGGACCGTCAGATTCGTGCGTAGGATCGTGTATCGGGGTTTCATAGGTTGAAGCCCATAAATTTGTCAACGAGAATCGCGAAATCGCGGGACGCGATATCCCGACGGCTAAAAGATAGTGTGGGGCCACAGGAGTCGGTGACGTGGACAGGTGGCACACCTTATTGGGGTTTTGCAGCGAGAAGTCCCGAAACATTGACATCAGGATTCACGATCCCGCAAAGTCCGAATTCCCGATGGAGTGAAGAGACCGTTGATAAGTCAACTCGCGAGCGCATCGGAATTTCGGCGTATCGGGGTTCGGGAGTCGATAAGACGAGTTGCTTGATATCGCGAGTGTCGAAATCGCGATAGGGAAAGTTCTGATAAAAGAGGGAAAAAGGTCAGCATTGACTTGTATCGGGTTTCGGGGATTCGTGGAACCTACGCTCGACCTTTGGATTCGCGAAGTCGCGAAGTCCGATCCCCCGATTTGTAAAGAAAGGGAGATCCCACGAGAGTTTGTTGTGGGTGCAGAATTCCCAATAGGGAATTAGAAGAGCCTTAGAGTTCTTCGGGCCGAGAAAGATAGAAGATCATGTGAGCAGACGTCCTTGCGAGCGCGTGCTGCATCACAACTCCATTCTGCTGAGGTGTATATGGAGTAGTCTTATGCCTTGCTATATCGCACTTCTTACAAAATTCTTCAAATTCATTCCCGCAGAACTCTTTGCCATTATCTGTCCTCGGTACCTTAATTCTTTTCTCTATTTGATTTTCAACAAGAGCCTTAAACTCTTTAAACCTATCAAAGACTTCAAATTTCTTCCTGAGGAAATATATCCAAGTTTTCCTCGAGAAGTCATCTATAAATGAGACATAGTACATAGATTTTCCCAATCATGGGACCAAAAACATCACTATGAACTAGTTGTAAAATTCCTTCTGCCCTCGTTGCACCAGAGGGGAATCTTACCCGATTATGCTTCCCATATAGACAATGTTCAGAGAAATCAAAATCCAGAGAGTAGTTAGACATACCTTCAACCATACCTTTACCTTGTAGTAGTTGAAGACCCTTCTCTCCGATATGCCCTAGTCTTTGATGCCACAACATAACCTTTTCTCCAGAGACTGTAGTAGTTCTTTCTTCTTCAACTCCAATATCAAGAACAATGGAGCTATTACACCCATCACTAATAGTGCTTCCTAGCAGCTTATACAGAGTTCCAAACCGAACTCCTTTCATTAACACCATTGCTCCTCGAACCATCCTGCAAGTTCCCTTTTCAAAAATTGTTTTTACCCCTACATCTTCCATTTTTCTTACAGAAATAAACTTTATGGCCATACCTGGGATGTGCAGAACACCAGGCAGTGTTCTAATCCTTCCATCTATGAGCTTCAACTTGACCCTTCCTCTTCCTATGATTCTGGTTGTCGAATTATTACCTAAGAAAACATTACCTCCATCATACTTTTCATATTCTCGGAACCACTCCTTGTGGGGAGTCATATGAAAGGATGCACCAGAGTCTATCAACCATGCCTCATGATCTGCATGTGTGCTTGAAGAGGCCAAGTACACAGATATTCAAAAAAGAACAAAAAATATACAATGGCAAATACAAACATTACATAGAGATTTTTCCCCTGGAAACCCAAACCGGGAAAACCAACATATTCTATATTCATTCATTGTGTTACATTGTTTACAATACAATATACATATAGGAGCCAGTGGCATCCAAAACCCTAACCCAATGACTTGGATTAGTCCAAAACCCTAATTCCTTAACCGGAAATAGAAAACCATTGGCAAAAACCATGTGCCGAAAAACCACCTAAATACATAACATGTTTTCCGAGGTAGGTGTCACGTTTCCTGAGGTAGGTGTCACGTTTCTCGTGCAAATAATATAACACATACCCAATAGTTTTTCTTGGCTAACCCCCCTTGTAGGATAGGTAACACTACAACCTACAAGGGAGAAATTACTCTTGGTCTTCTAGCCCTTCTCCAAGCATCTTTTGGCTCCATTTACCCAAAGAATCAAGGCACTAATCTACACCAAAGATCGTGGAATTTGCATTGGCCTACGTGGAATTTCACCAAAACACAAGTTTGATTGCATGGTTGAATTCGCCCCCCTAGGGCGACCCTATTTCCCACTTGGGAAAAAATTTTGAGGGCCCAAACCCCCTCAACTCTCAAACCCTTTTTTGCTGCAATTTTTACCTACTTTTACCAACCCTAGGTTGCTAGATCTTACTCATTTTAGGGTCAAATTTAACAAGTAGATAGTCTAAATTGTGTTGTTTGAGTAGGGCTTTAATTCTAACAGATTATATTTTTCATTTAGTGGCTAGATAATATGTTGTACCTCACTGAAATCTACAACCATAAGGCTGAAATTTTACGCAGAGAATTAGTTTAGGACAACTTATTCTAATTCCTAGTTTAGTGTGTTAGTCTAACTAGTTGTACTTCCTAGTTAATTGCTAACATTTCTTAAGTGTTCTAGTTAGTTTAGAAGGCTAGTTGGGCATATTTTGGATTGTTTTCTTTGCTGATTTCTCTACTGCAATATCACATATCAGATTTGGTATATGCTTCAGATTTGCTTGGAAATTGTTGGATAGCGTGCCTCTTTCACTGGAAAGTTATTGGAGATCAGTTCTAAAGTATTATAAGTAATGTTGTGGGCTTGTTTAATGATTATCTTGCTGATATAGAGTTTTTTTGTTGTTACAAATTACATCAGATCTGGTTAGGGCACAATAATTGTTGAGAAATCATTGGACAATCACTCTTAGACAATAGTAGCTTATTGGAAAATCTGCCAAGTATCTTTACATTGTCATCTCTTGATTTGTTTGGCTGATTTTGAAGTGTTTACTATTGATAAAGAGCTTATAAATATTGCATTTCTACTGCTGTTATAAGTATTTCAGATCTGATCTTACAGTTTATACTAATAAGGACGAGTATTAGAATATCTTATCCATCTTATACAATTTTTCCATAATTATTGGAATTGGATAATTGAATGATATTGTTGTTCCACTAAATATAAATTGTGACTTATCATCCTTAATTGCATAAGATAATGCTTTGTTAGACACTTGTCATTATTACTTTTAGGCGGGACTTATACTTGGGCATTGGACTTAGTGCATAGTTGGTTTGGGTTGAATTGTCTTTGCGGGTATTTAGGCTTTCACCCTCATCCTCCTTCACATTACCCTTTTCTTCATCTTTCCCATCTCCATCCTAGCTCATCAAGTCTTGTATTGTGATCCCTTAGGGCCTTTGACCATCCACAGTCTTTTCCCTAGGGGTCACCCGAGACTCTTCCTGATGCAACAGTGGGTCTTGTTCCCTGTTTTTTGTCCATTGGTTGGGATTGTGAGGGACTCTACAAAATCTACAATATGTGCAATAACAGACCTAAAACCCAAGTTTTTATTACAAGAACAACAGTGTGTTGAGCCTGCAGCTCATGCCACGCAAGGAAAGATAACAAGGAGTTTTCACTCAGTTTACATCAATAATAAAACCTGTGTGAAACAAAAAGACCCCCTTCGTTGACTTATCCTTGTGCCCTTCCTTCGTTACCATAGTCAGAAACTAGAGCAAGTCACCTCCCCTCCATATTTCATCTTTGCGACACCTGCAACCCTTGCCTTAGCTCGTCTGTCCCCCCTTCGTTGGTTCAGAACTTGTCACTCCATGACTTCTTGGATGATTTTGTTTTTCCTCCTCATTGGCATATATAGGCGCCCAACTCTCCCAACCGGTGCGTCTCTTTGTCTTGGAGCCGACTCAACCTTTGACAACTCGTCCACATAACCTTGAGTCGACCTCTGTCTAAGGTGCGTGCGTCCCTTAGGTGAGTTAACCGACTCACCTAAGTGCACCCTCCTTTCTTTCTTGGACATGACTTGGGTGCCCAAGTCATGTCCACACAGTTGGTTTTCAACTCGTCAACCTTCAACCAATGGCTAACGTTCATCACATGACACCTAGGTTAGCTCCCCTTGGCGTGTCGGGCACCCAAGATAATCGAGCTTTCCCAATACAAGTCTTCCCTCATTCGTTGGTTGGACCAAACACCTTGTCCATCGAACCGTTAGAACAACACATCCGTCAGTTCCATCCAACCCATTGTTTCGGTGATGCGCCCCTTTCTTCGTGGAGCGCCCATCACCTATCCACATTTTCCA
The DNA here is from genome assembly GCA_032191745.1 of Picea mariana. NCBI lineage: Eukaryota > Viridiplantae > Streptophyta > Pinopsida > Pinales > Pinaceae > Picea > Picea mariana. The sequence continues at coordinate 100,959 of JASDQU010435556.1, read as the reverse complement.
TAAAGCCAACGCCTTAACTTATGTCATAAGAAATCTTTTAGGTGAATTCATTCCTTGGCATGACACACACCCAAGGAACACCAACTTCACCATAAATGAATACTTACATCTCCTCATTCACATGGAGCATCCTTCCTGCCAGATTCGTTCATCTTGGTCTACGGTGGAAGTGTGCACGCTCAGTCTCGATGCCCCAAGCTTTACATCCTCCGCCACTCAAATTCGTTGTCATCGCATCAACTCTCCAAAATATGTGATCTCCAACTCTGCCCGAACTCATGTCTCCATCTGCAACTAAGTTCATTGGAAACCCTAACTCTCATGCCATTGGAAACCCCAAATTTTTGTCAAGTAGAAACCCCAATTTTCCCTTCGTCTATTCATAATCTCTACCCAAAGTTAGTCTAACCTTTTCGCCTATAAAACGAATGTCTTCCACCCAACTTTGATGCATCAACCCATGCACCAACTGTCAAACTGCTCAAGTTTTGAAACATGTTGACTTGCATGTTGTGCCCTTACTTCGACCATTCTTCCATGTCTCCGCACATGTCGATTCTGCACTAGTCAGGTGATTAGTCCAACCATTGTGTGCAGCGCTCAAGATGCACTTCCCCGTGTTAAACATAGTATTTTAGTTTGCGACTTTGTCTCCCTGTACAATTCTCAAGCTCAAGGGAAATTTCTTCTCCTTTGCCCAAAATCTAATAAGTCTTCAACACAACTCCACAACTTTTGCCAAGTTGCCCAACTGTTGTCTGCGCTCAATTATGTAGACAATTGTCCTCTACAATGCAACAATTGTTGTCTTCGTTTCTTCAACTTCGGTTGCAATGCATTTCTCCAAGACACTCAAGGTTGCACTACCCACGTCCTAGGTAGCACACCCACTCCCAAACTGCTCAATAAACTAAGTATTCTCAAAAGCCAACACCAAGGCTTCGAGTGAATGATGTGTTTGATCTATGTTCCATGCACAAGTAACTAAGGACCAATCTGAATTCCTTTGGTGAGTAACCTAACTTCTCAAGTTGTTCTACATCAAGCTCAAACTCATAGATTCTTGTTCCTCATCTACAAAATTTTACGATTGTTGCAAGGTCTAGGTCTTCTCTACCCACTTCCTCAACATCCTCCAATTTTGGTTGAGTGAGTTCCTTTGTGATCTCCTTTGTCTCGACACTTAGAGATTTTGGTGCAAGTGAGTCATCTAACCAATCCTCTCAACTTCATTTCAAACCTACTAGCAACATGGTGACTTGATTTTTGTTTCCTGTGTGATGACTTTCTCAAGTGTTGTGATGGTTGATTTCAACTCATCCTCCCTAACTTGCTTTTGGTCTAGCAGGCTCCGCAACCGGTCCATCTTCTCCAAGACAAAATTTACTGATATCTCCAATGTTGTCAACATGTTGTCAACATGTTTTTACTGTGTTCTTCTTCATTCATGACACTCAAAGAAACCATGGCCAGAGTCACCTCTTGCTACTACACCACATCACAAGCTCTGTCCACACTTCTGCAAACTCCCTCAATCAACTTGATTGCAAAACTCCTAGGCTTCCATCCAAGCTTGCTCTGTATCATCATGGGTACACTTGGGGTTTTGGCTTCATCAAAAAACACCAAGAAACCCTCATGTGGCACAGGAAATGCCTTGGCATACTTGAGAAAATCCCATCCCAAGATCATCGCATGATCGTCCAATAAGGCCACCATCAAATCCTAAGTGTCAAACCAATTCCTGACTCTCAATGGTGTAGAACGAACCACTCATGTCATTAGCTTCACTACTAAGTTGACCACCTTGAATGAAACCATACTTCCCTCAGACTTACAATGGAGCGATGTAGCAATTAGTTCACTTTTGAAATTATGAGTCTCTCCAGTGTCATCCAAGGCTACCACCTTCACCCCACCTGATGTTGCATCCACAAAACAAGGTCTGACTTCTTTGTCTTGTGAATGTTGGTCATCGTCCCTTGTCTTGAACTCATCCAAATGCTTCGTCAACTCCACTAACCCTTCCACCATTGCCTTTGACTGTGCTAGATGTGGTTGGATTACTTCTTCCAAGGCTACGAGCTCCTTCTTCGCAAGCTGCACTTGGTTTTTGTCCATCAATTCCAATTGTTCCTTCAATGGGAAATTCACTGCAAAATGGATAAGGTTGTGCAAGAAACAAGAAATTGGCTTACCTTTGTGGTCAAGTAATTTGACTTGCCTCTTTGTTGTGACTTCACCTCTCGCTTGGGCATCCTCTTTCATGAGTGACCCCACCCTTGTCGAGTTCAAAGATTCGATTTCGTGCATGAGCTCTTTGTTGCATGACTCCTACCGCGCACCGACTTGCTTCGTCATCGGACAATACTTTGTGAAATGGTGTCCTGAACAAACTTCACATATGATAGAACTGATGTCTTCAAATGAATTTGGTTGTTTCATGACGTTAACGACAGTGGACATGGATTCCCTCTCCTTGGGAAATTCTAATTTTTCATCAAGGTTTGGCATCACTCTGTCATCGATCATCACCTCCATCATGTGTTTGTCACTCTTTTCGCACATAACTTGATTTATGTCTGTCAAGCTATTCTAAGACAGTTCAACAACTTCCTTAACTAATAAACTTTTCTTCGCAACTTGACTGTCTGCAAGGCGTTTTCCTTAGATTGTCCAACTCGGCGATGACCCTATCTGACTCCTTCAACCAGGTCTCCCTAGTACTATGTCTTCACAGTTCATGATCAAATATTCTCCAAGGTGCGCTCCACTACATTTAAAGACCTGCGACGAATCTGTACATCTTCAAGTTCTACTTTGATACCACCTGTCATGAAGGTTACAGTGTGGTGAAGAGATCACCAAACCAACTCTAAACAACCTGCTCTAATGTGGTATTTGTTGCTTGTTCTGATACCACCTGTCACGACCTTGTAGTCTACCTAATGTTTCACCCGACACTTTAGGGTCATGCAACACCACAATGTTTCATTTCGGTAGCCTAACCAAACCAAAACCTACTTCGTCTAGACTACACCTTACTCAAGACACACCCATACTTTGTCTTGAGTCACTTGTTCAATTTCTTGTGTTCTTTACTTAACCAATTACAGAGTTCTTATACTTAGCCAAAACGAAACCAAGAACATGAAACCACAATAAAGAGACACAAATATGAATGGGTGGCCAAACTGGCCTAAAACCCAAGTTTTTATTACAAGAACAACAATGTCCCGAGCTTCTAGCTCGTGCCACACAAAGAAAGATAACAAGGAGCTTTCGCTCAGTTTACATCAATAATATAACCTTTGTGAAACACAAAGACCCCCTTTGTTGAGTTAGACATGAGCCCTTCCTTCGTTACCACAAGCATAAACTAGAGTGAGCCACCTCCCCTTCGTGCTTCATCTCTGCAACATATGTGGCCCAACTTGCCTTATCTCGTCTATCCCCCCTTTGTTGGTTTAGAGCTTGTCACTTTGTGATGTCTTAAATGATTTCATTTTGTCTCCCCCTTGGCATATATAGGTGCTCAACTCTTGCAATTTGCACTTCTCTTTGCCTTGGAGTTGATGCAACCTTTGGCAACTCATTCACATAACCTTGGGCCGACCTTAGTCTAAGGTGCACACGTCCCTTAGGTGAGTCAACCGACTCAGCTAAGCCCTCCCTCCTTTCTTCCAGTCGACTTCGTCGTTTTGCTTGGGCGCCCAAATCATGCCCGCACAACCTATAGTCAACTCGTCGACCTTCAACCAATGGTTAACGTTTGTCACACAACACCTTGGCCAACTCCCCTTGGTGTGTCGAGCGCCCAAGGTGATCGAGCTTGCCCAATACAAGTTTTACCCAATTCGTTGGTTGGACCAGGTGCCTTGTCTGTCGAACCGTTCAATCGACGTCTCCCTCCATTCCAGCCAAGCCATTGTTTCGGTGATGCGCCCCTTTCTTCGTGGAGCGACCATCCCCTGCCCACGTCTTCTGTCAAGCCAATGTCGTAACTTATGCAGTAAACAATATTTTAGGTGAAGTTGTTCCTTGGTGAACACCAACTTTCCTAAATGAAGACTTTTGTATCCTCATTCGCACCAAGCCTCCTGCCTTCCCAATTCGTTTGTCTTTATTTGCAGTGGAAGTGTGCACACTCGGTCTCGACACCCCAAGCCTTACAAAGACCTTGTAACAATGCATAGGCTTAAACTTGGTTGTTAGAGGCCATACCTAAGTTCCAAGAATATATAGTTTCAACTTGCCCTCTAACGTTCAAGATAACCCCACCTGCTCTTACCACCTCACATTCTTACAAATTATAAACTAAATTGTAAAATTGAATTTTAATTATAAATTATTTATTAAAAAAAATAATAAAAAAATTATAAGAATTTCTATAGTGTCATATAGTTGTTAAAAATACTAAAATTAAAATAATTAAAAAATATTTAAAATGGAAACTTTGTTTATATATATATATATATATATATATATATATATATATAAGTTAGTTAGTTAATAAGGTGTTTAATTGTCATCCCCAAGGTGTAGGACAATTGGTGACGGAGTGTGTTGTTAAGCTATTTCGTGTTGTTAAAGTTACCGGTTTGAAACCTGTGGGGACAAAAATCCCAACCATGTTAAGGGTTGGTGTGGCTCAGACTGGGTGCAATCCCCGGATGATTTTGATGGCTTAAATACCCCTGAGTCGCGATTTCTCAAGACACAAGTTAATCCCGCAACCAGAAGAGGTCCCAAACAAATTTTAAAAAAAAATGTTTAATGGTCAACTAACTATCGTTCCGTATAAAATGAGTTTGCTTGAAAATTCTGTATTTTTATTATTAACATGGCGTTATTGTGAACACGTCACACTTAACGGAAAATTATAAAAACAAAAATATTCCAAAAATATGTACGAGGATTTGAAATTTTAAAATAACAGGATGTACTGTGACGTTAATGGAGTAAAGTAAGCAAAATTACGTGTGTTTTGGAGCTTTGGTCATGGCTATGGCATCATTTTGATGTTACATTTATACACGTATAAGAAATTTGAAAACAAAAAATAATATCATATAAATACCAGATATCTTTAAAAATAAATTCACCAAATAAAATAAATGAAAATACATGTATTTTAAATGCAAAAATTTGAAAACAAAAAAATAATATTATATAAATACCACATATTTTAAAAAACAAATTCACCCAATAAAATAAATGAAAATATGCTTTAGGCTCGAGAGATAGATAAATAACAAATCTCCTCTCATATTTTATATATACACTTTTTAGAAAACCACTCATATACGCTTGTAATCCCCCTTCCACCAACATGAATGTATATGGCGAATAATGTTACATGGGAAATAATTTTTAAAATAAAAATACATCACATCAATTATATATATCACATCAATTATATATATATATATATATATATATATATATATATATATATATAATTGATGTGATATATATAATTGATGTGATGTATTTTTATTTTAAAAATTATTTCCCATGTAACATATATATAAAATGGAAAATAATTTTTAAAATAAAAATATATCATCAATTATATATAATTGATGGTTTTCAATAACATAATTAAAAATATATATTAAATTTAAAAAGTAAATATATAATATTATTTAGATTAATGGATTTTAGTAACATAACTTAAAGGTTTAGTTTGTGGGGTATAGAATAGTTGGTGATGGAGTGTAGTGTTAATGCATTATATGTTATGTGAAGTTACTTGTTTGAAACCCTCGATTTACTCTTTGTGTTATGTGAGGGGTCGTGCTGGCATGCTTGGAGGTTGTAGTGGTAGTAGTGGGATAACACGACCCAGTGTCACACGAATATGGGCTCAACTAGTTGATGATTCCGCTAGTCACAAAAAAATATATATAACTCTAGGTTTTATATACAAATATTGACTTCTTCAATTTCAATTTCAATAAAAAAATTTAAGAGGTTGATGATCAAGTAGGATTTACTTGTGACTTCATTATTGCATAATTATTATAGACACATAGATAAGTGGTTTACCTACTAGTTAGATAATAAACATATGAATATCTTATTTCTTATTATTCTTATTATTTTTACGAATATCCTTCATTTGTATAGAGGATTCAAATTTAGTGGAGGTTTTTATAAAACTATTTTTAATCTATACTTCTTTTAAAATTAAACTTGGATAATATTATATTATAAAACACTGAAACTAGTAGCGAGGATACAAAACAGTTTATATAAGATTTTTTTATCAAAATGACAACGCTCAAAAGATATATAAAAGAATATGTTAGAGTCAAAGATTGATACATTCCAGATATTCTTGAAAGTGTGATGCCTTATAAAAACTCCTAAAGACAAATAAATTTGAAATACATATAAACTTAGTGGAAAATGCCATCGCAATCGACCTCTTCCTGAACGACATTTGATGTGAAGGAATTATGTTGCTCGATATCCATAGCATCTTTCATCTAGTGAATACTTTTTTCCTCTCTAAACTCTGCCAAAGTTGAATTGATGGACATCCTATTGTTGGAGGTTGTGGATTGAGCTTCCTTGTCGAGGTTGATTGCCAAGTTCCTCAACATGTTGCACTCAGCTTCAAGAGCATCTAGCTTCTGCCTCTATTGTAACAAGAGTTTCATGATAGTTGCATATTGTGTGGCACAATGGTGCTCATTCTCATGCACTTTGGTAGTTAATGAGAACGAGGAGTTTCAATTATCTTGGATGATTTCTTTATGCCCTCTCATAGTTCTTTTGAATTCCATAACTTCTCTTTCATCCATAATTATGTGAGCCAAAATAAAATTGATTGAAAATAGAGCCAATTCCATAATAGGTGATCCAAATATGAATCCCACAAGCAAGGGCTACCTTTGTCTTACAAAACAAACATAAAGGTGCTTGGAGCATTGTTCTCCCACCAAAGATAAAGACCTGGAACAAATCTCTTGACACATAAAACTTTAACCACCATTTGATGGAAGAGGTTCGAAATTTTTTGTGGCAAAATGCACAGAGGCCCAAAATGATTTCTGAAAGAAAATAAAATCTAAACAAGCAAGAATTTGCATCAAAACAAAATGACAATTAGACTCGGAAAGACAATCCCTTGACCCAAACTCCAATAACAAAACATAAACCAAAAGACAAAAATCTTAAACATAGATAATAGGATTCCACATTGTAAGCAATAATAACCATTGTGATTCTTTGGAGCATGGGATAGATAGACCCCTCTCCCGACCAAGTAAATCAGGAGCAAAGAACTTCTTACTAGAGTATCTAACAGCCGGAGAATTTTGGAACAAGCATGAAATGGTCCTTTCCAATCCATAATCCCACCTCATTTTCAAAGATGAAGTGTTTCCAGTTCTAAAGGCCATACAACAGTTATGCATTTCAAATAGCCTAGATGGAATTACATCCTTGCATATCCTTTCCCTGCATGAGATGACAATTGTTTGAAATGTGGCGACATATGAAATTTAATATGGGTATAACATGTCATAGAACTTGAATTAAACAACCTTAGGTGATGATGCAATAAGATGTCCCTCCTTTTTAAACCAATGAGCCTTGCTTGAGTGTTGATTCCTTGTATGTGTATGAATCCACTTCTAAGTTTAGATCTCGCAGGACATTGATATATGTGACCTTAAGTTAGTTCCTAGCCTTTTTTTGATACATTTGATGATCAATGCAAGATTACTGTCCTTTGGAATGTTTTTCCCAACCATATATTTGATAATTATGCTTGAATCTCTTAGAACAATCAGAGTTTTGATGTTGACTTCTTTGGCAAGAAGGAAGCATTACAAAAGAGCATAGACCTCTACCTAATTATTGTTAGGATATTTAGACACTTAGGAGTTAGTTAAGATCTACTTGGTCTAATGTGTCATTAGGTAAGAGTGTGTTTCTTTAGTATGCATTAGTATGCATTTGTAGTTAGGAAATCCGACGATCACGATATGTTCCTGACATAGAGTGATCCGACGGTTCATATTCTCCTTAATCTTAACGACCATTGATTCGTGTCTTAACACTTGATTGGTCCATGATCTCTATTTAAAGAGCATGGAGGGTCATTTGCCGAAGATCGATTGTGAGAAACTCTCTTGTAAAATCTCTATGTCATCTTTTTCTTTTGCATTAATAAACTGTTCCAAGTGGCCGCGTTGGCTAGGGCCGTGGATGTTTCTCTGTAGGGGTTTTATCACGTCAAAACATTGGTGTGTTGATATTTGATCTATTTGTGTGAGTGGTTACTGAAGGTGTTCGTCCCCTGTTGAAATACATGTGTTGTCGAACATGGTATCAGAGCTTGTTTGAAGACCCGCTCTTGTTGTAGATATAGATCGTGAAGCCGAGTTGACTCATCTCCATTTTATGTCATTTTTCGTATATTTATGGGCTGAGAGGTCTGTTCCATTGCGTCTGGAGCGCTCATTTCATTTTGGAACACTTTTTGTTTCACTCGAAAAGGTTTTTGTTTGCCTAAGATACGACTATTTTAGTCAGATCCGGAGGTATAAAGCCTGCATACACATTTTTAAAATTTTTGCAGAGTATTATTTTGGTTTTATTTCGGTTTATATTATTTATTTCTAGATTGCTACTCTTTTAGATCTGCGTATGCTCTTTTCCCCATGCCCTGTGTGATCTCGGCAAATAAGAAACAAATAGGAAAATGTGCATCTTCTGGGTAAGTTAACCGATATCTAACCCTTGTTGTCATCGAGAAGCATAATTTTTTTCTTATGTGAAAAGAGGTTTTTTTAGCATGCTCTCCAAGGCCATCTTCCACAACAACAACAACAACAACAACAACACCCACAATCTTCTTTATGAACATTACAATATGTTTTGTTAGACCATTTAGTTCAAATTTGCCTTATTAAGTAAGAGGTCTTGAGTTCAAGTCTCTCTTTTGTTACTTTTTTGAAAAAAATTCACGCTAAAATTGTAAAGTGTATTTCACTTTAAGTATAAAAGTGAATCATTATAAGTAGCTTTAATATTTTATTTTAGAGTTATTTATTTTGCATGCAACTTTTCTTTTATAAAGTAACTTCATTGTAAAAGTGATCCCCACTTCTCTTTATAAAAGTGGGTCACTTCATAAAACAACTTACACCACCACATGATCCTTTAGTTATCGTTTATGTTTAGCATGCATTAGTATGCATTTTTAGTTAGGAAATTCGACAATCACGATATGTTCCCGACATAGAGTGATATGACGGTTCAAATTCTCCTCTATCTTAACGACCATTGATCCGTGGCTTAACACATGATTGGTCCATGATCTCTATTTAAAGAGCATGGAGGGTCATTTGTCAATGATCGATTGTGAGAAACTATCTTGTAAAATCTCTCTGTAATATTTTTCTTTTGCATTAATAAACTGATCCAAGTGGTCGCGTTGGCTAGGGCCGTGGATGTTTCCCTGTAGGGGTTTTACCACGTCAAAACATCGATGTGTTGATCTTTGATCTAGTTGTGTGAGTGGTTACTGAAGGTGTTCGTCCTCTATTGGAATACCTGTGTTTTCAAACAATTATTTGTTTCTTGTCCTAGACTCTAGACATAGCTTGTTTCCATATGTCCCTGAAGATCATAGATGATCCTTGAACCCCCAATATCTTTCAATCTACATTACAGTCAAGATCATCAATAAAATTTTGTAAAAATTATAAAATAAAATAAAGAAATAATAATTTCAATAATCCATCAAATATAATGCTGAAAATATTAAAAAAAACTTATCAAATACTATATTCAACAAGGGAAATAGTTGCAAAGCAGCTAGTCCCTACCTAGTTCATATGTTGAGTAGTTGAAATACGCATAGTTTTATATGTGGAGTAGTTGAAATTTTGCTTGAAAGGAACCTTTAAATTAGCTATAGCTTTTTGCACATTTCAAAAGACCTTTAAATTTTCTCTAGCCGGAGTGTATTTTTGAGAAATAAGCCGAATGCATTCGAGAGACACACAATTGTGGAAGCTTCAGTGTATTTTCAAAGCATTTTTCAGAATAAGCTAGAAATGTTAAGAATTTTGTGAATCAGTAAAGCATTTGTAACATCCTTTGAAGATATGAAAAAAAAATAGTTAATTTATTGGTAAAGTGCTTGAAAGAATAATCTGGACAAATTAAATCTTCAATATTGCCTGTAAAACACTTGGAAAAATCGGTAATTCTGTCAATCTTTAATGTATTGTCGACAATACACTGGTGAGTCCATGCTTGAAGCTAACATAACCCCACGTAGATGGAAGAAACCATCGTTGAAGTATTTGACACAGTAGATAACCTTATTAAAGGTCTCCAGGCACATAGTCTGAGCTAGTCCCTTGACAAGTAAGGCTTTGTTGAGTCTTGTTTGCCTTATATTTAAGGAAATTCATAATCTTGTTCGATACGAATTATCAAGTGAAAACTTTAGATACTTCAAGGAAATCAAACTATTTGATCCAAATTTCACAGTGCTTTATTTTGAATTAGATCTCAAGTGAAAGTCGAGGCACAGAGGAAAAGAGCACATTTACATATCGATAATTGTTGAAACGCCAGATGTTAAGATTGGCAATGTTCCTTTTTGAACTGTGCTAAGGCCTTTTCGATAACATGCGTGTGAGGCTTTGTCTCGTCACATGTCACCACCAGTACTTATTGTACTAGACTATGGCTTATTGCACAACTGACTCTAAATGCACTTTAGTACTTTCTCTGCAAACCCAAACCAAGCTATTAACTCTGTCTTTCCAATAGTTTTACGTGTTTTCTTTGGTTTTCATCGCACTGTACAGTAATACTGGAAGAATCAATGAATGATGGAAAATGACTTCACAGACACAAAAGTGTTTCGCTTTACCCATTAACCTTCTGAACAAACAATGCAGAAAACACTTTATTTGAGAATTATTGACTAGCTTTCAAATTTTCATTTGCATCGTGGAAATGAAAATTCTATCAGAAACCATTGTTTGAGAACTGCCATTTAGTATGATTCTTCTGTGACCTTTAAGTTCAACACACATTTATAGGCTTTTAGGATCTTGTCACCATCTGATTCCTGGCTAGTATAGTGTGATGCATTCCGCGAAAAAACAAACAAATTCACAACCTTTGTTAAAAAACATGCACGTACGATAAAAACAAATGAAAGTTTATAATTAACATTTTAATTGTTTACTTTACTTTATGAATTGTTATTTTTTAACAAAATGAATAGAAGTTAATAATTTATTAAAATATTAGCCACTTGTCATATTCGTGACTGCATGGATAATGCGTGGAGGCAGACACGACGACTCTGCTTACCAAAAAATTCATCGAAACACAAAAGGCCAACATACAAAACTTTACCACGACTGCTATTCAAAACCATGAAAACACCTGAAGAAGCTCAAGTATATTAACTTGGATATTGAAGTGGTGGGGAGGTATTCAGGAAGTGAGACGGTGGAGAGTTACTTAGGTGGTGAGAAGGTATTTGGGTAGAAGGTGAGGGCCTGTCAGAGCTTCGACTATTGCGACTACTACGTGCATACATATTGTGCAAGGCGGTGGAGAAGTGGTAGCTAGGTAGGATATATGCATCCAACGAGGATGAGGAGAATGGGACCCTGCCCCAGGGATTGCATTTGGCTCATGTAGTATTACAGTGCATATCTCATGAATAAGTCACAAGTGCTCAAATAAACTTAGTCCAACACAACCATTAAAATGGCCCTTCAACAAGCAATGGTTTCTCTGCCTTCCTCTTCACCATACTTATTCCAACATGGTTCTTTAGACTCTAGAAGGCATGGCAGCTATAAATCCCTTTGTGTTGTGTTTTTCTCATTCCGCAAATCCTCAACGATCAACTACGAAAGAAAATACTGCGGTCACATGAAGCACAAGAAAGTCATTGGGTCTGTGGAATTGATGTATAGTAAAAAATTGTGGGCTCAAACAAACTTAGTACCAAATGCACGAGATTTTTTTCCACAAGATCTGCAAAATAGGCAGAATAACAGAAGCTCTCAAACATTTTGAATAGATAGTATCCAAAGGGAAGATTCCCAATGCGGTCCCCTACACAAACCTCATTGGTGGTCTCCACAAAGAAGGTAATATGGACAAAGCCAGTTGGGTTATTGAAAAAATGATTTTGTTTGGCTATAATGTTGATGTTATAACATATAATGTATTAATTGGTGGGCATTGTAAGAAGGGTGGATAATTTCAATCTTCATTATAGCGTTACCATGGAATCAAGGAAAATAGTCTAACAATTTTCATAGTCGTTGCAACTTCTTTGTCAATCAACACTACTAGGTGAGAGCATTTAAGTTTCTTTTAAGTGAAACTGGTAGCATTTGATATGATTTTTTGGTAACAGTTAAGTCGCACAATTCTTTTCGGGCGACATTTAAGAAGTAATTTTGATGCAAATTTATAGTCCCGAGCTTTTAGATTTATATTCGAACACTAACCAAAGTAGTCAGAGACTTTGTTGGACGTTGGTATGTTATTGCATCTTATGAGCTTCATGTGTGTGAGGTATAGTGATTGACTGTGTTTGTATGTTTAATGTTACCCTAAAATCTCTTTCACTTTGTAGCCCAGTGAATGTGAAGATGATGGCTTATGGTGTCATGTACAAAGATGCAAAAGGAAATAAGCACGAGGCCTACTTGAAAAAAAGGTAGGAGTGAGATCATAGTCTCAACAGTGGCTCTCACAATCGTTTGACCATACTTTCTTGAGTCTCCCTTTCATCTTTGTGGTACCCTTGATTACATTAATCTTCAAACTTCTTATATCTGGACTTTTGAAGTTATATATGAACAAAATTTAAGCATAGCACCAAATTTTTAAATAAAACAATTGATAAATACCATTGGTAATTGTTTTACATATTTATTATGATTCCCATGAAAAAACCAGGGATTCCACCTCATTCTTTTTTGTTAAGACGCAAATATTTTTTATGGAAAGATCACAAAATAATTGGTTGCATATTTAAAAATGTATACCTGATAAAATTTTTAATAATCATCCGACTCTAGATCCCATCTTAGATTTTCTGTTTTCACCTCTCTCTCTTTCTCTCTCTCTCTCTCTCTATATATATATATTGATTGCAAGCAATATGTCCAATGCAAATCTGGTAGCATTGAGACACGCATCTTTGTGATTACAAATCCGGCATCAAATTGGTTAAAAGTAGGATGAAATCAATGGCGTATCTATAAATTCGAAGTGAGGAATGGTGAGAATTATTGTAAGAATACATTTGCCTTTTGTAGTCCAGAAGTATAGGCACCATTGTTAGACCATAGTTATTGTCATAGTCATGCAACAAACACTACACTGTGAGGAGTAATCACAGAGCAACTCTCCTTTGGCGGATAAGGAATAGACTAGCCATCACCGATAATCATTCATGATGATATGTAGAGTAGCATTCTTATTACTGTGCATGAAAATTATTGTATTACTGTGTATGACGAAGAAAGACATGTATTTCTTTGCATACCTTTGTTTAGCTTCACTGCCCTTACTTGCTTATTCCTTTGTGTAGGGCGATGAGGAGACTATGAGGGCAAGACATTAAATAGGTGGCCAAGCAGTGGCTAGGAGTTGAGCAGATGGCCAAGCATAAAGTTTCTTCTAAAAGTTTTGTAATAGAAAATTTATATTCTCTAATATAAAAAAATTTTCTTAAAAAACATTGTTTACTGCTATAAATAATGTGATATTGACATTCACTTATAAAAAATGATAAGAAACTAGTATATGGTTTTTGAAGAAACCATGGATACCTTGTATGTTAACAAAAATTAAAATGAAATGCATGTGTCCTTCCGTGAAAATAAGAAGACGGTTTTAATGGTCAACATAAAATGCCGTGTTTAATAATTATTTTAGTTCGCATTTTAGGTAGGTAACCGACAAACAATTCCACGCCGTGTTCAATAATTATTTTTCTTTGCGTGTTAGAAAGGGAAATGACAGATAATTAAATCAACACCATAGGAAGTTGCATAGGAAATCGTAAACAAACATTTGAGAAGGGTCCCCCACTCCATTTATCGAAGCAAATCATTCTCATTCCACTATTATTGTAACCTCAGAAGTAGTAGTCGCTATACATTCATTGCTATACATGATGGGATGCAAAATGCAAAGAGGTTACTTGGTTGTTATACAAATTCAATTTAATTTAGTTAATGGAATTTGTGAAGAAAGACATGAAAAAATAAAAAAATTAAATATTTAAAATAATTTTGTAAAATACAAAATATACATGAAAACGTGAGATGTTTTATCACAAAAAATAATAATTATTTTTTCAAAAAAAAATTAATGGACGAAATTTAAGAGATGCTTCACCATATTAGTGGATGACATTAATTCTGAACTCATTCACATATATAGTGTACTTAACCTAGGTGATTTGAACTCTAAGAAGTGTTTGGCAAGTCAAATGTGTAATAATATTCGTCACAAGAGTTTGAGATAACCACTTGAATTTATATTGATTAATGTTTTATTTTAATGTTGGATCTTAAGCATTTTCGAGGATAACAAAGAAATTGGGAGGTTTGTTTTCTTAGTACTTTAAAGTTCTCAAGTTAAGATGAATTTACATTGGTATGTGTTTATATATTATTAAAAGTCTCACTTTAATATGTGTGATGATTAGTGTCTAACTTTAATTAATAAAAACAACTCTAAATAATTTAATATAA
>JASDQU010435556.1:58718-76967 GCA_032191745.1 Picea mariana | reverse complement strand
TTAATTTCCATTCAATAAGGTCGGTGGATGTCTGTTGTTAGGACCTTTCTGGCTATCGATAATAGCTGGCGCAGCTCAAACAACACTATCAACTTAATAAAGTGTTTATAATGTTTTATTTTTATTTTTATATAACTTTTTGAAACAGGTTAAGTAGGGCAGTCGAACGGTAGAACCCATCACTTCATATCATAATAATAAATTGAAGTAGGTTAATTTGGGAGTAATATTTTTTTCTGAGTTTAATTTTTCAGGCAAAAAAAAAAGGATTTGAATTCGGCTAAATTTTCAAACGTGGTTTGAGTTTTCCATGGATCAAAGTTCTATGCATATCAAAATCTTACTCCAAAGATTTTGTCCCATTTTAAGCCAACACAAATACTGAGAAAATCCATTGCATACCAATACGACATGTATCAAAATAAATCACTGTTCAGTTTATAAGTTACATGTGGCTGCCCTGGGATGAGTATCTTCACTACGCTCCATACTTGAAGGCGAGTCTTGCGTAGAGCCTCCTATTTGAAAAGTAAGTTTTTTTTTATCAAAATTCATTGTTAAATCAGTTATCTATTTTAGGTAGAGGATATCAAATCAAACCCAAAGTTTTTTTTTATCAAAATTCATTGTTAAATCAGTTATCTATTTTAGGTAGAGGATATCAAATCAAACCCAACAATAAGAATTATTAAAAGATTTGCATTTTGAATATACTTCGTCACGTAAGTCATGAGTAGGTCTTCAAATTTGGAAAGTAAGTATGTTTTTCAAAATTCCTCTTGAAATCAATTCAGGTATATGTTAGGTAGAGGATATCAAATCAAACTCAACATTCATCACATGAGAATTATTAAAAGATTTTCCTCGTCTACATTTTGTTATACAAGTCACGGGAAGAATTTTCTTCTTGTACTCTTTGTTGTTATATAAGTGATGGGGAAGGATTTTCTTCGTGTACACTTTGTTGTTATATAAGTGATAGAAAGACTCTTCCATTTGGAAAGTACTTCCTAAATACTTCTAGATATCTATTTGTCTTGTATAAGTTATTTGGTAGCTTAATGTATAAGTATTCATTGGTTAATTATTATTTAAATAATTAGAGATGAATGATGAGAAAACATAACTTTTATTATTTTAATCCATGTTTATTCCTTATTTAATTTATTATTGACATCATAAAGCGAAAACATAATTTTATATAGTATTAATATAAAGTGTTTATTTAATGTAAAAAAAAAAAAATCAGTTTAGTGTCTAGGGATAACATAAAGAAAAGAGAATTCCATAGCAATGTTCTTCCATTGAATAGTCCACTTATTTAAGGTGTTACACAACTACTCTTATAGCAAGGTGTTGGAAGGTTTTCATTTATCAAATATAGGTTATTAAAATACCTTTTTAGGTTATTTAAGAACTTCATTGGACTTGCCTAGAGATATCTATGTGATTGTGTGGTAATCTCTCTACCTTACCTAACAACTATCTTCATTATAGTTTGCATGACAAGGACATAAGTCCTTAGAATGTGTTATTGTTCCCCTGAGTTCCTGTCGAGACCTCTTGCTACCATATATAGGGGGTATAACCTTACTTCCTTGTGGGCCAACCCCTCAAATATCACATCGCAAAGACAACATGTGCTTCGCTTATCTTCTGAGCTACAAAAAATTGGTATTGGGAGAGGTGGGATTTGGACCTACATAGTAAAACTTCAACACATTTATAATCTCTCTTTCAACTACTCTCCCCTTCCCTCCCACCTCAATCTATTCTCAAGGAAAAATAAATAAGGTCGGTCATGGAAGGTGTAATGCCCCATCTTGCTTAACCTTGATCTATGCATGATCTGTGAGCTCAATTTTGGTGGGTTGGATGATCCTTTCACATTTTGAGACTTTGACAATGGCTTGTATATTTCCTAATTGTTATGCTTAATGCTGATTATATCTATGTAGATAGATTTAAGTATGAATTTTCTACTTGTATCCTTTGCTTGTGAAATGGTTTGATAGGCATAGTACGTGAGGTGATTGTATGTGTTCAAATGATGATTGTTCACATATGATTGTCGTGATTATACATATGTTATGCCTTGATTTATATATATGATGAATGATATTGCGATGTTGAATCTATGTGAGGATTGCTAATGTTTATGAGTAGGATGGGATCTCGTAGGTTGGCTAGGCATACATGAACTCTTGGATGGACTTGGATATACGATTAATCAATTATTTGTTATGTGACCCAAGTATAGGGCTCTTAGGGCTCAGTAAGCCACATTAGAGTTTAATTTCTAGACCAAAATTCTATGATTTCATGAATGTTGTTGAAGTATAATTTGAAATGTTGTAGAAGCATGATAGAACTAACATCTAGGTCTCATGTGATTTAATACTTTGATTATGTTGTATATCTATATGCACATGTTGCTATATGATTCCACTGATTTTAGTGATTAGTAGGCAACCAATTCCTCGAATAATGTAACAAGAACACATGGGAGAACTCCATGTTGGGATTTTGACAGTAAGACCTACAAGGCAACTTGGATGTTGAGCATTTGGTTTACAATGTTACATATGTTACCAATCTACCTGTTAAGTATGCATGTTGATGCATGTGCAGGACACAAGGCAAAGCCTTGCCAACTCATTATCTCATGGGTGTGGAATGCAACCAAGAGGCATATGGGCTAATCATGATGGGATGGGTAGAGGTGCATACACTTGCCTACCTAATTCCAATAAAGAGGCACAAAGTTTCTTGTTTTCTTTGGCATTGTTAACTTTGGGATGTGTAAAGTTGCATGGGCTTATCCACCCAATTTTGAGATTGAGGTGTAGAGTCTCTCACAAGATATGTTAGATAAGAAAGTTGGAGAGATGAACATTCCTATCTAGAAGTAGAGGTAACATGCCTAGTCTAAGTACTTCTAGTGTGGGAGGTGGCATGCCTCATGATTATAATTGGGGGGTGAGTAGTAAGGATGCAAAGCCTTCAATTGCTAGCAACTTGAACCTTCTAGATTCTATGCTAGACAAAGGTCACTGCAAGTGACCCCCATCACCACCTTAGTTAAAATTGAAAACCACCCATTCTTGTTGACAACTTGAAAATATTGTTATTAGAATTAGATTGGAGATTACCTTTAAAAAAAATAACAATGGAGAAAACCCTAAAGGTAGAGGGTGATAAATCACCCCCCAAGGTGAGACACTTGGACATATGTACCCTTTCTTCAACAACTCTTCCAATTGCATTTGCAATTCTTTCAACTCTAATGTGTTCATCCTATATGGAGTTTTGGATACTCGGGCATCTCTAGTGATTAGATCAATAGAAAAGTCTATGTCTTTCTTGCGTGGTAAACATGGAATCTCCCTAAATACATCCTCAAATTCTTGTAGTATTGCAAAATCTTCAAGATTTGGACTCTTATTCTTGGCTAGCTCTTCCATACGAGTTGCAAATAATTGACAACCTTTTTTGAAACATCTTTTCAATTGTAAGATTGCAATCTCCCTTATAGAAATGGGTCTTGGAATCCCTTTCACTAAGCTATGGTTTCCTTCTTCATCAAGACATGTAGTAGGTGAATATTGAGAAATTTAGTAATTAAATAGTTTGATAATTTGCATGAGGTTGAGGTGTTAAGCATCACAAAACCTATAAATATTAGTGGTACCCTTGAGTTTGGGGGGCTAAAATAATTGTAGGGAAATGTTGCCAAAACATTGTTAGAATGTTGTTAAACTAAGTCGTAGTCTAAATGTTCTATGAAATGACTCTTTCCCTACGACATTTTCTGGGGACATTTGCCCGAAATCCGGTGAAAAATTGTTAGATCCGCATATTTGAGTGATTGCTTTTGTATAATCTGAGTGCCCCCGGGGTTTTTTAGTTTGTTGAATCCATTTCTACATTCAAAAATGGATTTTAAACAACAAAAAATAGTGATTTCATGCAAATTTATATTGTCGGATTTTGGCGAAAAAAAACCATTTCATAGAACATTTAGACAACGCCTTAAACCAAATATAAATAGAATGTTGGATTTGGTGAAGAAAACTAAGCAACATTGTTGTTATTAATCCCCTTGTTGAGGTGCCTTGCTTGCTTGTCAAGTCTAGTAGGTGGAGACCCTATCAGTGGAACATATTTTGCTTGTATATCATTTTTATTTCTCTTGGTTATGATCCCACACAGATTGGGGATCCAATAAAAGAAGTTTTCCTCAGTAATGTTAGGGTGGAAATACTAGTTAGTGAAAACTACTATTAAACCTTTTGTATAATATTTCATTATTTCCTTGATAAATGCAATCTATTTGTTGAGTCTGAAGATGAATTTTCGGTAAATATATGCACTGTGCTATACTAAGTGAAATTGGTGAATATATTGGAAATAATTCTCTGTGTTGAAGGTGGAATCCATGCATATTTCCTGGTTGCTCAAAAACATTAATTTTGATAGGGTTTAATGTAAAATTTTTTAATTTCATCGTGGATAATAACAGGTATTCTCTAGTATGAAAATTATGGGAAAGAGCATAGGTGATAGGCATCATCCTCATTATGTTACCTCTAGTTTCATACTCATAATTGTTGTTTAGATAGCATTCTCGGTAGTTTTCTTACTGTAGGTTCATAGATTGCATTTATCTTTGATTACAAGCTTGGGAATTGTTGTTTAAGTGCAACATATATCTATCTCCAAGCATTAATCTTATTCTTATGTATTTAATGTGTAAAACACTATGTGATGGAAATAATTATGAACAATGAAAACTATGTTGTGTTATTTTATTTTTTTAAGTAAAAAGGGGGAGGATCCTGTTATATTAAAAGCACAGGCTTACAGAGTCTTTTGGAGTGCCAGCTGTCCCGCCTAAAGAGGAAACCGGGACAACTGGCTGTCCCATGCCACTTGTTTTCACACAAACAGAACCAGGCCGCCATTTGCCCTGCCCGAAGGAAACCAAGACGTATGGCCGCCATTAGTTTCAGTTTGTTACATAGCTTACTACTGACAACATAATGATAGTCTAACTGAGCTAGAGCTCTAGTTCGAAACAAAAGAAAATTTCTAACTATGGACATTCACAGAACCAATTACCCGGTGTCCTCATCAACTTCGTCATTCTTTCCCCATTTGGCTGGAAGCGTGAAGGGCTGTGCACACGTAGGGCATTGTCGGCTTGGAGATGTGTTGGAGTATGCAGCATACATCATGTCGAGGCATTGGATAACTTGGAGGGCCCTGTAGATTTGGTCATCCACCATGCTGCGCGTTTCAAAGATCAGTTCCATGTGCTCTGGGTGAAGGAGTGGAGGTTGGTCCTGCCATTCTCCCTGAGCGAAGGAGAGGGGAATTGGCTTCTGTACGCCACTACCCTCCATTTCTTCATTTTCTCTGCGGCCTTGCTGTCCTTGCTGCTTGTCCTGCTGAGCCGCTTCCTCTGAAAATTCATCGCTTGTTGAATTTTCCTTTTCTTCTGTGCTGCCCGAGAATTCTTCCTCGATGTAG
The DNA here is from genome assembly GCA_032191745.1 of Picea mariana. Taxonomy (NCBI): domain Eukaryota; kingdom Viridiplantae; phylum Streptophyta; class Pinopsida; order Pinales; family Pinaceae; genus Picea; species Picea mariana. The sequence continues at coordinate 71,435 of JASDQU010435556.1, read as the reverse complement.
CAAGTTGTGTGTTCCCATGCTGGGTCACCTTCCTTGTGACTGTGCGTTGTTCCTAGATCCTGAGGCTTGGATTCATCCATGAAACAGGTGGGGGGATCCCAATTCTCCGGAACAGTGAAGAGGAGATGTGTTGGAGGAACCTGGATGGGTTCATTTGGAACAATCTCCTCCACATAAGCCATGGGAGTCGTCCAAGGCTTCCTGGTTCTCCGAGTGCACGCCATAGCCAACACTCTTTCAAACTGCTTCTGCCTCTTTCTGCGGGAGTCAAATGCATACCATGCAACACCTCTGCGAGACCTTCCTCTTGCTCTTGGCATGTAGAGGAGCAGAGCTATAACCAAAATGCCAAATGGGTAAGTTTCTCTGCACCAGCACTCCGAAGGTTCAACCTTCGGCCGCTCAACTCCCAAATGCATTGCATAACCATCAGAGCGACTTATAAGGATGAAGGTGACTGTGACAGCCTTGGCCATTAAGGTGATGCCCTTAGTGTGCTGGTCCTCCGTCCTCTTCAATCGTGTGAGAGGCCTTGTCCTCTGGTTTTGGCTGCTCGGGCTCACTCCCATCTTAATGATGAGGAGATGGGACCTAGTGGCCAGTATTTATGGCCCTGCCCCAGCTCATCTTTGCATGTCCTCCCTGCTCTACGTGGCAACCCATCCGGGGAAAACTATGCTGTGTTATTGTTCTTAGAGGTGGAAAGGAATTCTTTTAGCTGCAACTTTTCTTATTTTTACAATTTTTTATTTGGCACTTTGTTTCTATAAATAGGAGAGTCTCATTGCTTATATACTCAAATTGATTTGCTCATCCCACTTAGCTCTTAATTAGCATGTTGGTTTTCAATGAAGATGGTGTGTTGTTTATGCGGATATGCAAATCAAATTGAGGAAGTTGGGTGATTGTTTGATATTTCATTTAAAATATGTCGATCTTTTCTTTTCTTCCATAAGTGGAAAAACCTATCATAACTCAATGGTCAATTGGAAATGAAGACAATTATCACCGACTGCTATCTATGAATGTATGCTGACTCATCATTGTTATTCAAGGAAAACCACACCACTTGAAATAACTAGCTAGTGGTTCGTAAGAGGACATACTTTCACTCCTACCATACACCTCTAGGTCTTTGGTTGTTACCTTATTTCCTTATGTCTCAGGAAGATGATCTCTTAGCCGATCATAAGTAGTTTTAGGTCTTATTCCAGGACCAAAGATAGTTTAAGCCAAGATAATATCTGCAAGAAAGCTAGTGCCCCTTGTGGTCATTACAGAGGCTACCACCACTGGGGCGATGTTATTTCTACTAGTATCTAACCTTAATCCCATACATAAGACTAGATACTACACCCGTTGCAATTTACTCTCTTATCTAGGAGGTAAATATATGTTGAATTTACATATATAAATTGCTAGTCATCATTCATAATTTTGATCCTAAATTTATTTCGATAAAACATATAAAATGATAATGCAGTGGGAAAATGATTTTACAATAAAATATATGTTCTATGGAAAAAACAAATCTCATTTTGACCAACATTTATAGGTATGCTCTTCTAATAGAAACCAAGGGCATTGCCATGGGTGTAATCCCATGTCTCTTTAATATGAGAATATTACTACTTCTCTAAACAATAAAAATATGTTTGAATAGAAATGTATTCATGGTTGTAGCCTCTTATTTGATGGACATAAAATTGTAGAAAGAAAAATGGGTGGCTGTAAACAATCCCAACCTTTTCCATGTGAAGTTATGCACTGAAATTGATCCAAGTATTAATGCTTATATATGTACATTTGTATGTACATTTGTGTGAGAGAGAGCGCGCATGAAAAACAAGTAGATTTGGATTTCAAGACTTCAATGCTAACCTTAGTGTTTTTTTTTTAAAGTAAAAAAGGTGGTTTTTGCTATATTAATTGGCAAAAAATACAGCTATGCATAGGCTGCCATCCATTCCGCCAATTTAGTGGAAACCGAAACAACTAACAACCTTTGTCCAAAATGGGTAGTTCACCATCAGTCCTACCCATAGGAAACCAGGATTGATGGTGTTCCATTGTCTGAACTGTGACTATTGTTTTGCAAAATACAACTAGAAACATAAACATAACTCTAAACAACAAGATTGGAATCAGAAGCAAGACCATGGCAGTTACCCGGTGGCCTCAGAGGTGGCCATGTCGGCGTCATCATCCTGAGTTGTTTTCCTAGCTGGCATTACAAAAGGATGCAGACAAGTTGGGCATCTTTGCCCTGCTGGCACGTTGGAGAAGGCATCGTAGAGCATATCCAGACACTGACCCATGAGGGTGCGATGGTGGACTTGGTCCGCCATCTGGCCCCACATATCAAACAACAATTCAAGGTGCTCTAGGTGGAAAAAGGTGGCAGGACATGCCACTATTCCTACATGGAGGAGATGGGAGGTGGCGTGAGGACCGTGCCACCCTCCCTCATTGTGTCTCTCGATCTATTCTCCTCGGCCTCACTTGGTGTTGCTTCCCTGTGCTGCTCCGTGCCTGCTTCCATACCAGCTCCCTTAATCTGTTTGCCTTCCATGCCTTCGTTCGAGGTGTGTCCAGCTGCGAGTACGACTGTCTGAGAGACCATCTCTTCCGGAGTCTCCTCCTCTATGAAGCAAGTGGGAAACTCTTTTGGTTTCTGCGCATTCTTCGTGTCGCGAGCTTGTTGTTTCTTAGTAGTAGCCATGAAGGCTTCCTTCTGAAAGTCACTTGGTGGCTGCTATTTATCAGGCATAGTGAAGAGGAGATGCTCTGGGGGAACCTGAATTGGCTCCTCCAGGATGACCTCTTCAACATATGCCATGGGAGGCATTCTGGTCATAATTCTTCTACATGCGAGTTGAGTCCGAGCCATAGATAGCGCTCGTTCCATCCTTTGCAACCTCTTTCGTCGGGCATCAAGGGTGTACCAGGCTAAGCCATGACGTGGATTCCCTTGCTCGCGCGACATTGAAGTGGAAATTCAGATAGAGACAGTGCAGAGGGTGAAATAGTGGCTGCACCATAGCTCACCATTGCAGAACTGGTGCAAGGAAAAGTCGAACTGGATGAATCCATGGCGCGGGCTCATCTTAAACGGGAGGGCCGATGGGACGTCCAACTCCATCAACTCCCCCTTCTTAATCGAATGCAACACCGGAATGATCGTGCGAGGGGCAAGTCCCCTGTCATGAGAAAGGCGGTTGGAGCCAGCTACCATCCTTAATGTTGAGGGGATGGGAGTCGACCGACCTCATTTAAGGCCAGGCCTGGCTCCGCTCCAGGTGTCTCTGTTGAGCGATGTGTCACCCCATCCGAAGGTAATGCTAACCTTAGTGTTAAACCATTTCCATGTTTCCATTTTTGGGTAAATCATATGATTGTTGGATTGAGTTACCAGGCAAGTGCATTTGGTGAATTCAAGCTTTTTAATGTCCACCTCATCTATAATTGCTATTGATTTTTGTATGGAAATTGGAAGCCATTTACTTACCAATTCATAGATAGATTGAATGGTAGCTGATTTTGTGAACTACAAAGTAGAAAAGAATGGTAAAGTTGCAAATGAACTTTTTAAATTATTATGTTTAAGTAAAGTTGTGAGTATATAGTTTGGTAGCGTATATGATGGGGTTTTATTGATTCATAATGAGTAGATGTTTAATCCAACTTGCAATCAAAGTGGTTTCATATTAGTTATGGATAACAATCTTTATTTTTAAAATTTTATTCTATTTGATTTTGTTGTTTTAGATAAATAAAAGAGAGTTGAAAGTTTATGTCATTGAGAGTTTGATTTGTCATTTTTCACATGCAATTTTATGTGACTAATTTTCATATTTGAAAATTGCTTCCTAGTGATCTAACAATAAAACTCTAGCTGTTATCACTGAACAATTTTACATTGAAAATTATTGACTGAAATATACATGCAACGAAAACAAGAAGACCAGAGATGAATTATCAACACATATGAGGCACAATATTTATGTTCTGTAATATTATCAAATTCAAAAATTCCGAGGGAAAAACCAGCCCTCTCGACCAATACAAATATCACTAAATATGAGGACAAAATCTGTTCTCTCAGCCAATACAATTTCACCAAAATCAGAGGACAACCTTGTCCTCCAATAACCATACAAAAAGAAAAACCAAACCTCAAAAAATCACTGGAAATATCCTATGCCCACAAATTTGCTGCAGACCACCTGTATGACTTGATGACATCACCTGTCAACCTGTACGGATCTACTCCTACATAGAAAACTATGTACACGATTCTCTTTACTACAACCTCCGTACATACACACTTTTCTTCACTGCAACCCGCGTATACACGATTATTCCCACTTGCAACCCGCATACATACGCAACTGTGCCCACTTGCAACCCGCGTACATACGCCACTGTGCCCACCTGCAACCCACGTACATACGCAATTATGCCCACCTGCAACCCATGTACATACACGACTGTGTCCACCTGCAACCTGCGTACATACGTGACTGTGCCCACCTGCAACCCGCATATGTACGCGATTGTTCCTACTTACAACTCACGTACATATACATAAAACCCTTGTACAAACATCTCTGTACAATTCACTCCCTACGACTTTTCTTCCTCTAGGACAAATTTTTCACCTTGCAGAATTTCCCTTTGCTGAAATCACCAAGCCTCTTAGCACAAGTGTAGATTCACTTGTGCTAGCTCCATCATGTCTGCACACACTCTACACCATATGAAATGTCACAATGATCTCTCTCCTTTATATACAATCCTTAGGGGTTACCATAAAATCCTTTCCAGAAGTCAACATCAAATTAGACTTTCCTGTGGGTTTGAAGCCCCATCTCAAACCCAAAAAGACCATCACCAAACCCATGAAGCTCCGACTTCATTCCAAAGGCAATTTTCACCAAACCAAAAGTGTTATGTGGTGCCCACAACAATTCCCACATGCCCAACACTTATGACCATGTGAGAATCCTTGCCCGAAGCTAGAAAACATCAACACTCCCTCTTATCGAGGGAGGCATTCTCACCACACTTCACAAGTGGGAATGCCTCCCGATGCTACAAAAGCATCAACATGATTATGATTATGAGACTACATAAAAATGTTGAACTTAATGACCATTGATGATTAAGAAAATTATTCATTTTTTCTTGCTAGTCATGAAAAAGGATTAGAGCTCTTTAGATATCACTTTAGCACTTTGCTAATGAGTTAGAAAATAATTCTTTGTTTTGTCTTCAACAATTTGACCATGAGATTAATTTTGGATTATGTAATGTGTTCTAGAAATATGGCAAAGAGGTTTGAGCATCCTATTCATGTGCATGATCAAATTAATCTCTAAATCTTGATTTTAATGATGGGCTCTCAACAATTGTTTAAGGTGTTTGATGAACGCTATTTCCATGAATTGTGGAATTTTGGCTAAAAATATAAGCACATCATGGCATTCTAATATATATTTTAATTGTATTTCCATTATTTTGATGTAAAGTATTAAGGTTTGTACATATTCTTACTTGACCTAAAGTTGAGTAGGTAAGGCCATGAAAGGATCCCCTAGTAATATCTTCTTCAATGCTACAATTTTGAAAGGTAAATTTTGGTAAACCTAGCTAGCCATTCACTAAGGTCATGATATGACAAATAATATAAACCATGTAAATTTTGGTAAACCTAGCTAGCCATTCACTAAGGTCATGATATGACAAATAATATAAACAATGTATATCCCTACCTATACATATACCACAAACAAATCATTAGTTGCACAGTGCTGAGACATTGCTTTCTGATGATTATTGTTGGCCAGCCAAGTTTTGAGAATTTAAATTTAGTATTTGAAAATACATATATAAATTTCCATTCAATAAGGTGACTGGGGTTGTATGTCTGTTGTTAGGACCTATCTAGCTATCAATAGCTGGCGCAGCTCAAACAACACTAATAACTTAATGAAGTGTTTATAATTTTTTATTTTATTTTATTTTTATATTTAAAATATTTGAGGTAAGACAGAAGCACCGAAATATAATTTACATTTGACTTTAGGTATGAAACGTACGCGCATGGTCCCACACGTGCATTCCGTACCGATGCGACACGTATCAAAATGATTCATTGTTCAGTACACATCATAATATTAAAATTTACACGTGGCATGCCCTCGAGATGAGCATCTTTAATACGCTCCATGCTTGAGGCGAATCTTCGGAAGACCCTCCATTTGGAAAATAAGGGTTTTCAACATCACGATGTTTGAAATCGTGAAATCTCTGATCAGGCGCTGCATGCTCCATTTGTTTGAATGATCCAGATCTATTTCGAAATTTCGTGAATCACAAAAATTTCTTGTGGCTCATTTCAAAACCCTCGAATCCTGATCCCGTGACATCATTTAATCCACTACCACCTATATCCACTGGATTAGATGGCTCCCACAAATCCCAGGTTTCGGGACTTTGGCACGTCGACAATCGACACTTCAGCCCATCAGGAATCGACATTTCAGGACTTTGACGAATAGTTTTATCCACCTTTTGGAGTCCCAATTTCCACGGACCGCCGATCTGTCCAGTCTGCAAGGAATCTCCCCGTTGAAAAATAAGCTTGGCTGCGGCCGATGACCTTGGATAAAACACATTTGTGGGTTTTTTAAATCCCTTATTTCTCATCTGGTCACCCGATGGCCAATCTTCAAAGGAAAAACATCCCCTTGCGAGAATATGTGATAACACCTAGGATAGGATTCGACCCAAAACAACCTCCTCCTTTAAGAGTTGTCCCTTAAGAATAGTTGGGTGCACCATATTTTTCTCTAACCACACTAGTGCTCCCTTTGAGTGAGAGATATAGAGTCACTAATACCCCCTAAGCAAGGTAGGGGGAGTGCTGGTGCTCCCTCAACATGAGTAGGGGATCGTCGACCTTCATAAATGCCCAAAAATGGTCAAATTTTCCAAGAAAAAGGTGTGGTTCCAGACCTCAAATGGTGGGTTTTCTCTTCCAAACTAACTTAGGGATTGTGACAAATGTGTTTCATGGTGTCAAAATGTTGCGACACTTAGAAAAGTGAATGCGACACTTGGTAAGGTGCATACAACACTTGAGACAATGCATGCAACACTTAACAAGGTGTATATGTCACTTTGCGACACTTGTGACACTTAGGGTGTGACACTTAAGTGTGACATTTTGATGTGTAATATATGCCCTCTAAAGTGAGAGGTCAGAAAAGAAACTTGATGGTTGAAACACTTTACAAATTCTTCAATGCAAGGGTGTTGGAGTAGGAGAACCTGGTAGAAGCTACAACAACCATCAAACAATATAAATATATGTTTTCATTCTTGAGGCAGACATACCTATGCTCGGAATACGAGTTGATTCAAAGCATGGTCACCGACAAATACACTACAGATCCATGAAAATATTGACTAAGGATATGGCCACCAAAGATACAATGTGGATCAACACCTCCATGACATGAACTGATCGCAGTGATGAAAAATACATAGTGGAGCTACGAGAAGATAAAACATAGCCATAGATGAATAAAATGTGGATCTATATGACAATCTCTCTCTCTCTCTCTCTCTCTCTCTCTATATATATATATATATATATATCAATAAGATTTCCAACATGGTGATTGTACTAAAATCTTTTACATGCTCAAATGATCTCCATCGCAGCCTGGGAAAATAACATAACAAAGCGATCGCCTAATGCATGGTATTTTTCCTAATCCCATAAAGGTATGAATCTATCCATGCGAATAAATGACTTGATGTCGAACATGGTAGAAATCAATTGATTATCAATATTTAGGTGTACTGTTAAAAAGTGTGAGGGAAATCACCAATGATGAAAATGTCTCCCAGGGTACCTTTATTACATTCCAACGAATGTGAATAAATTAGATGAGGTCAAACATTCATGGAATCATTTGATCCAAGTTCAATGGTGTAAACCTATTGTTGAAAGCGAGGAGGCCTGCCATTGAGGCATGCAGGTCCCAAGGTACTAACTGGTTTCTAAGTCTAATTCATTGATAATGTGTTGATGTCGACATGAACACACTCATCGAAGGAGGGCCATGATGTATCCCTCATCATCTACATGAAACTAACACATGAAAGTGATGTGAGATGGTGGATTAAATGAGTATGGACTGACACGGGAATGGAAACTGGTAATACTGTAGATGGATGGTTTGAAGTGAAACTTCCCTTGAACATTGTGAGGCACGAGAAATGACTTGGCAGCATTGACTCAATAAGTACCAAGAACATAATGTGACGATAATAAGAGCACTCTTCGATTGGAACGAAAAAGTATAACTTCACATGGAATTGGTATGACTCAAAGACAAGCAGATTACCCAAATATAAGATGAGATACAAATGGGTGCTATGTTCAAGGGCGAAAACGATAACTTCCATAATGAATTCCAAAAAACTTGACCCACTTCCTTCAATCCCCCCCACCATGATTGGTGAGTACCTCTTTGTTTTTTTAATGAGATTGAGGAGGATGGCAGATGCTCGGTATAGGTCATCTTGGATGAGCCCCTTGACATATATTTAACAAACTTGAAGAAGGAGGGGTTCGGTCTTGTATGTGTCCTGGAGATTGGACTCACATAGGTCCTTCAATGCATAATTTTACGAGCCCAAAGAATGTAAAATCAATGGTTTTTCACGTTTAGAGATTCTGAAAAGAACTTAAAGACAACTCCATGTGTGACTTTTTCATAAATTTAGTTTCCCAAGCCTGTAAAAAGTGTAAAACAATACAAGGGAGAAATCTTCTAGTCACACTTGATTAGAGTATTCCTTTTTTGTAATTAATCTCTCGAGGAAAAAAAAGAGATGAACTACCACTCAAAATACGCCCTTTCAAACCTTTTAATGAGTGTGAAAGGAAGCAATTTCACTCAACAATCTTTTCATGTTTAAGGATTCTGAAAAGTGCTTAAAGGAGACTCCAAAGAGTTCCTTTTTCGTATGGATTTTACGAGTTTGAAAAAGAGATAAAAGTATACTCGGTAACCTATTCTCAAGTATTAACGAGCACGAGAAAGAACAAATACTAATCTTGGTAACCTATTCTCATGTATTTACAACCACGAGAAACAACAAATACTAAGCTCATTCTAGAAAAGTCTATTATGTTACGATGGGAATGACCCCCAAGCAAGGATCACTCCTAATAACGTGTCTCTCAAGAGATATTTCTCCTCTAGCTTGTGTGGTAGAAGCTAGTGGCTTTTCTCTAGCATGGTGTTGAGAGGCTGGAGACCTTCCCCCCAAGCATCATTTCCTCCAGTGAATCTTCTTCTTTCCTTGTTTAGGTGTTTGGTTACTAGTAGGAATATTTTCACTCGGTGGAGGAAAATAAGGTTCAAGTATTCAACCTAGAGTGAGACTCGATTCGTATGGAGGGGGGTATGTTTCATTTTTTAACGAGCTGGATAAAGACAATGAACTATGCTCATAAGCCTCTGTTTCATTTTTTAACGAGCTGGATAAAGACAATGAACTATGCTCATAAGCCTCTGTTTCATTTTTTAACAATCTTGACAGAGTAAAAGAACTATGCTCGTTAAGACCAGGTACTACCAAAGGATAAAGTGATTCTAGGGATTGTTGCACCTGAGTCGAAATCATATTTAACATGGAAAAATGCGGGGTGTTAGGATAAGAAGAATGAAAAACCCCCATAAGCAAGGAATCCTCAAGGAGACATACTCTTACACTCTCAAGACTAGATTGTCTTAGAAAAGGGACATTATTCGCTGTAGAATTGTGGAGATCTAGAGTTATATAGTCAAGTTTGTCAATAGTGAAAATTTTCCCTTGATGGGGAAATTGTAAAATAAGAAAAAGTGAAGATGTGATGACAGTCATCGCATAGAACCAACTACAACCAAGTAACAAATTGTAATCCATGCGCACGTCAACCACTTCGATATTGACCGAAACAATTTTACCCTTCAATGTCACAATGAAAGATTGCAAGAGTCCATGAGGTTGGAAACCACATCCATTAAACACTTTCAGGGTGGTAGGAGATTGGATAATTTTAGGAGAACCAATGGATCTCCAGCAAGGCAAAGACATGACACAGGTGGAGGCTCCTTCATTCAAATCAGTGCGATGGATGTTCTTTCCACCAACCAAAATTTGAATTTGGAATGCTAAGTAGTGGGATAACCTGTCCTTAAAATAGTGCAGATTAAACATAATTAGATTTGATTCCTCTAGATCCATAGCCCCAATGGATGACAACATGGTTCTACGTTGACTTGGACAGTTTTGTAGAACTTCGAGGGCTGACATAGCACAAGGTGACTGTGCCAAATATTCAACAATATTGTAGTTTTGGGCGGCGCAAGAACTTGGATTAAATGTCCCTTTTCGAATTGTGCCCTTGGGTGGGTGCAACAATGCATTAGAAGTGGGATTCTCAATATGAAGAGGAGTTCATGATGGAGGAGGATTGTATGTAGAAGGTTGATCGATAGCCTTTCCATTGGCATGATCACCTAGAATTGTGTCATAAGCCTTTGCTCAAGTCGTTACATTAACCTCCTTAAACATGTGGACCTCAAAGGCACTTGAGGAAGCATACACATGGTGAGAATGAACTGTGTTTCCCCCTTGCGAAGGGGCAAGATTTTGTGCAACCAGATGTTGCTGCTGAATCAGTGGGATGATCTAAAAATGAGAGGTTTTATGGACAAAATTTGCAAGTTAAGTTTATGTATCTTATGCACCGGATCGATAAGAATGCAAAACACATAAACTCATAGTTATTATGCAGAATTAACAATTATTAAGTGCAGAAATTAAAGAAGGAAGGACAAAAATAAGAGAGAAATAGAGACATGATAAGTTTGATAATGGAGTTCACCAAGGTGTGGTTACGTCTTCGAGTCCCGCTTCCAATGGTGATTGCTTTATTTATCTTCTCCAAATACTCAATTAGATCAAAAAGATGATTACAATCTATTGCAAAAGCACTATGCATATGCTATACATGACCTCCATGATTAGATGCAAAATACCTAACCAAAATCCTCTCTCGAATGGGCTCAAAAGGCCTCTTACAACATGAGAATCGATAAAATGGTCTCTCTTCTATAAGCTTTCTCTCCACATCCCTGCAAAAAAATCACTGTATTTTTGATGACAAACATGCCTGGTTTATGTAGAAAAAGAATTGGGGTCAATTTCTGAACTTTTCCCAACAATCTGGCCTCTTCCCAGGTTCAAATCCCCAAAAGTATGGCAAAAATACCATAAAAATCAGGCAATATTACAACAGATTTAAAAAAAAATCTTTAGTCTAAAGTAAAAAACCCACTCTTGATACAAAAAAATGTGGTGCACACCCCCTTTTCTCTGAGCTCCTGGACATGTGGGTGGCCATATGGTCAAGTGCCAGGTGCCCACCCTCTTTTCCTCTGGACCTTGGTCATGTGGCAGCAATATGGCCAACGCTAAGCCCTAAGTGTCAACCCGCACCTGCTCCGCTCATGGTCCTGTGGGTTGGTATAAGACCAGGGCCTGGTTGGTCAGGCTAGCCCCCCCACCGACCAGGCTCTAATCCCCCCAAATCTGATGCTATATTACTTTAACTAATATATTTTCCACATGTAAACACAAGGAACACGTGTGCTCTGGTGGTTAGCCGGTGGATATTAGGTTGTTCTGCTTGACAGGTTAGGAGTTTGAAATCTGCGTAGGTGAAACCAAATTTTACCTAGCCAACATTGGCCTTTTCTGGGGTGCGACGTGGCACTCTATGATTGGGCCATGTGTCACGCCCTCATTGGCTCGTACAACTGAGTCACCTACATAGTCAGCTTGTCGTACGAAATGTCACTGCCCTGTCAACCTTCATAATCAACACCGTACTTCCACGCATCAAACTGTCATTAGGCCACGTCACTATCCATACTACCACGTCATCCTACCACATGTCAACATCTGTACGGTGCCATGTGTCACTTCAGTACAGTGCCACATGTCACTTCTATACTAGTCCAACTCAGCCTGAAAACGCCAAATTTGACTGCCACATGTCAGCCTCTGGTGCTGCCATGTGTCATGATGACATCAACATCACATACTGATGACGTCATTCATTGACTTTGACTATTGAATTTACCATGTTGACTTTGACTTTGACTTTTTTCCTATTTGTGTAAAAGTTCAGAATGCGATAACTTTCACATACGGACTCGGATTTTCGAACTGTTTATGCCACCAAAAATATTACAATGAGCACTTCGCAATGGTGTAGATTTCATGAGCATTGGAGAACTTTTATTTCTAATGATTTCAGATCCTCCTGGATCAAGCCTCCCCACTGGAAGCTTTTGGACCACCAAAATCCTGGTTTTACACATGTAAGAAGTGAGGGTACTTCCTCCCCACTTGTCCTATATCATCCATCCTTTCTAATTGGACAATAATCACCTAACTGACCACAATAAACATGAAAAATGAGATATCATTGTTTATCAAAGTAATCATCCCATCTATTGCACAATCATCTACATTCTTTGTCACAGTTAGCAACCATACACCATTGAATAGAAACAAACTAAACAACAATATTGAATATGCGAATGAGAATGAAAAAACATGCTTCCTCTTCTGAACAGGAAC